>MQRK01250742.1:29150-41294 GCA_001938485.1 Girardia tigrina
TATATATATATATATATATATATGAATAAATTATATCCAATAGTTAGTAAAATTTAATAGGTAAAATTAAATATATAGAAATCAACAGATTTATTGTCGGAAATTAAAAAAACATGATTTAAGACAAACTGTTAAAAAAAGTTAATCATTGACTTAATATAAAAAATTAACAGAGGATATTATTGCCCCAAATATCGTTCCTAACACTTACTTTCATTCCTTAATATAAAAATCATATTCTTTTGACTAAAAAAAACTGTTCAATTGATAACTATCAGTATTATTCTTATTTATAAAATAATATATTACCTATTAATAATTAAAAATAAAGGATGTACTTGTACTGGTCTGGGTAATCAATCAGCCGTTGAGCAATCATTTACTTATCAAAGAAGCTTTGACAAAAGTAACAGAAAAGCGACACAAATTAAAAGACAAAAGATAAAATAACGATAATATTAAATTAAATGATAAAATGCAATATAATAATAATAATAAATAATAATCATAATTTGATATTTGAAAATGTGTTTCTTTCACCCAGATGCAAAATTGGTGATTTGGATGTTCGTATTCGAAAATAATTTACATTTTAAATTGAAATAATAAAATGTTTCAAAATTTTAACTATTAAAAAGAAATTATTTATTTTGTTAAAAGAATTTAAACTAAATTTTTCAAACTGATTGAATAATGTTTTTTTTAGATAAAAATAATTGAAATAGTTTTAAAGTAAATTTTAAGATGAAATTATTAAATCAATAAATTAAAAGTTTTAAAAATAAAATGATTAAAGTTAATTTAAATGAGTATAATGGAAATCTTTGTTCGAATAATTATTTTAAAATGAGTCATTCTAAAATTTTAACAATTTAGTTCGATGTTCACTGACGAAAGTTTTGTTGAGAGTTGATCGAGAGACAATTCGAATTGCGATATTAATAAAACTTTATTAATGTTCTAAATAATTATGATCATTTTAGTAATTAGTTAATTAATAATAATTAATTATGATTGTTATTTACTTTAGTATCAGAATCCAACTTTTCTTTCGCTCAACAGAGATTTGAACCACTTAAAACAACCATTTTCATTACAAAACCGACAAAGTTAAAAGATTTTTATAATAATATCGGTAGTTTTATCGTTTCAATTTTCACAATTTTAATATATTTTATAGATATAGGTTTCCCGATCGATTCATCAAAAGGCGCAAAAGAAACTCCAAATTTATATAATGAACAGGAAGGTCCTTTAGGTAGAATTTATTCTTAATTATTTATGAAATCGCATGTAATAAATTTACACTCAAAATAAGTTCTTAATAAATTTTTATATTTTATATAGAAAGATGAATTATATATATATATAATATTTGCCTAAAAGTGTGTTTCTTTGTCGCTCACGCTTTTCAATATGAAATTGCGGACGAACCAGAGTGAATCCATTTAAGGACGTGATCAATCTGGATATCCCGCATCAATACAATTTTGTCGATACAACGCATTGACTGAAAGACGGCCGGAAGCCGATGAAATCGACCGAAAACCGTACAAGTCGGTAAATTGTTAAATTAACACTGATTTCGAATAATGACGATTTTGATGATTACTACCAGGAATTTCGTGAAACCTTTTATGAAAATATTAATTAAATACTAATTTATTTGATAAATGACGATTTTTATTACTTATTTACTAATTATATTTCTAAAAATCAATTTACGTTAAATTTGCAAAATTTCGTTATCATATGATTCACGGTTTGTCGATCCAGCACAAATTAATTTTGTTCATATATATGCTGATAATATGCGAAATATGAGAGGAACAGTGAGTTAATTCGCGTAAAGTTGAGATAACTCTGCATAGTCCGCATCGAGACGGTTCTGTCTGTACAGTGCCGTTGCCGATAGGGTCCAGGAGCAGATTTAACTGACTGACTGTTAAATCAACACAGAATTCGAAACAATAAATAATAAATTATAATAATACGATTTATAAAATTAAAGACCCGTCATATATAACGGGTCTTTTTCTAGTATAATTATAATATGTAAAATGAATATAAATTAAAACAGTTAAATAAACCTTTCTTAAGAAAGAAAAGAACTATAACCTTTCATGATGGAGCAACATGTGAATACTTCCCTGAAATGGAACTGATATTTTATACAAACACAATGATTTGATAAAAATGTACAGATTTTATTGTTAAAAGCCTTTTAAAATTATTAAATAAATATCAAAATATAGATATGTAGATATTTATGTATGCTTATTAGAAACACTTTTCTTACAGAAGAATATTTGTATATAAAAATCAATTTAGAATCCGGTTCAATATCGTCCGTCAAACAATATTGTACTGAGATGCAAGAACACCAAATTACCACAAGGGACATGTCACAAAGACTACTTATGACGTTTACAATGTGTAAAAATTGTCTTCCACCGTAACAGGAAAAATACAAATTTATAAGAATATAATTAGAATGTTTTGAAAAATATTTTTAAGGAAGATAACACCTTACTCTTTCTTTCTCTCTGCATCCAAAAATAAAAGAGAGAATCATTAGAGGGAAAGGTCGCTTTGAAAAGCAGTTCCAGTAAAATACAATCTTTAATCCTGTTTCAATACTCGTTGATAGTAACAATTTTATCTGATCTTCTCGGGGTTATTTTCATAGATTCTGTCGATAAAGGGTATTGCATGAACTCATCCTTTTAAAAGAAATTAATAAAAACATAAAGACGTAATTATCGAGAGATTTGAGTATGTTTCAAAGAGCTGTTCCTGCAAAATACACTAGTTCTCAAAAGCAGTAAAATATTAATAGCATAATATTAATTGTACATTGCTGCTCCTCAGTCATCCATTCAACAGTTTCGATTTTGCACTAAGTTACATCTTTTTTCTTCAAAGAGCTTATGAATTATTTAGATAATAAAATCTTTAAAAATTCATATGAGCTGAAGAAGATTGAGATCACTTTTTTGATGACAATTTTTCATACTATTATTAAAATGCTTTTCTTTAAATATTTAAGAAACAGAACAAGTGTCTTTGAAAGCAAGATTATCATGTTAAAAAATATTACTTCCACACCTTGATTGCTATAATGTTAGAATACCATGCTTGTTGTCTAGAATTGCCTGTGCACATATTGCATGTCTCTCATATACTGTAAAATTATATATTAAATTATAAGAATATTATTGTAAAACCTTTTTCTTTTCATGTCTTCAAGTTGTACTGCGTAAAAAACCATGTTGTAATACATTTATATCATATTCAAAAAGTTTTACATTACATCACAGTATAGTTCCATATCTTGAGACGACGACGTATGAATCGCAAGGTATATAGTAGCGGAATTTTATATTTTTTGTACTAAAACTTGTTTAAAATTACATAATTTCTTGAGGAATCCTCAAACAATGGATTAATACATTGTCATCTATAAAGATTCATAGAAATGCTCTGGTTATGCTTCTGATATAAGATGTTTTAAGTAGATGATACTTAAGTTCATATAATAAATTCTAAAGAAAAGTCACATTCAATTTTTGGTTAGAAAATAATTGTGAGAAATATATAAAAATAACTGAGGACGTAAACAGGAAATTAAAAAATGTTACTCTAATAAATTTTTTAAAAATAGGGTTTTAAGATAAAAAAGGTAAAGAAGGGTTTAAAAAAGAGGAGGAAAACTATAATGAAGGCTTATATGTTTTCAAATGTCTATATAAAAATTTGAATTCTAATATGGGGAACGATGATCATAAAAAGTTTTTATTTATTTATTATTTTACAACACAGTCAATATTATAGAGAAAGAGTTTTTGGCCTCTGAAAGTTGTATGACCCCGTCCAATTCTGTTGATGAAGACTCACAAATTTTCTCGAAAAGTAAATCCTTCAGTCTAAAACGAAAAAGCGACTTAATTGAAAGTATATTATATTTAATTAAATAAATTAATTATCTTTGATTATTATTGAAATCTGAATTACCCATTGTTGTAGATTCTGTGGTTGAACGAAACGATCAAATGTTACTTTCTCCTTCGTTTGACGGTGAGTACATTTTTACCAATTTTGTATGAATTTTATATGTAAAATAGAAATTCCTCAATATTCCAGTTGTGAATTTGTGATTGTAAATTCAAATTCTGATTCCAACTCATTCGACGCTAATGGATCAAACCAAAGTTATTTTGTTAGCAAAACTTACTAGTCTTTGACTATTATTATAGGTCAAAGTTTTACGAACAGTGTGACTAGCGAAAGAAAGGAAAAGTTTTTAAAATCAAACTTCAATTCTAACATAAATTTTTTCAAACCAGGTTCTAGTTTTATTAATTATTAGTGAAGTTTATAGTGATTTTCCAAACAGTGAGTGATACAGTGAGTCCACCAAACTCGAGGAATTCCACTCCTTCCTTAACTGAGAATACAGAATCCATTAAAAGTAATACTTTTCATATTTAATTATTTTAATTATTTATATAAATTGTTTGGATTTTTTATTTTGATTTATTCTAATAAGAACTATTTTTAAAAATTACTTTTCAAATAAATTAACATTCGATATCATAAATGTTCCATAGACATTCATTAAACAGTCTTTAAAATATAAAATAAATAAATAAATAGTTGATTGAAATAATAATGCTTTTTTTATTTTAATAATTTTTTAGGAATTTAGAAATGTTAATAAATATTTTTGAAATAATGTAAATAAATATACCAATTAAAAATTCTAAAATATGTAATTATTTGATGATTATAAAAGAAATTTTAAAATTAATAAAATTTAAAGAAACTATTAATAATTGTTAATGTCCGTGTAATTTAAAATGATAAAATTTGATTAAAAATAATTATTAAAGAGAGATTTTTTGATTAATAAAATTTCACAATATAATTAAGTATTTGATAATGTTAGCGTAATTTAAAATTGATGAAAATTATAAAATGAAAATAAAATCAAATATTGATATTATAAGTATTTGTATTAATACTGATTTAAGATTTCTTCTGATGCAATACAACTTTTGATGTTTTTGAGTTGGTTCATTAGACTTGCGCTTTAATTGATTTGGGATTACGTTAGTTTTAGAAGACTTTTGTGACAGTCCGCTTCTGTAAAGGCTTTTTAGAAGGTTTTGGATCGCTGATAGTGCCTTCATATTGATTCCACTAACTTGGGATCGATACAGTACTACTTGTCTGATAACAAACATCATTGCAAGATTATTCAACCTGATTGATTCATCAGATATCATAGCAATGCTATCTCACCATCGACCGCGGATTCACCATGCTTCCTAACCTAAACTGATCAGCATTAAAGCATTCGTACATCAGAGTAGGGGTACTAACCTAGTAATTGGATTGCCAACCCACTGGTGCTAAACTTTTCTGTCGGCTAGCTCTTAGCCACTTTCGCGTAGAGACGGACTTAAAACCTTCTACTAGTTTCCCGGGGACACTACATGGAAGTCTGTCTAACTAGTCTGCTCATATTACCATTGTAACCGATCTCTATAGTAAACGATAAATTTGCTATCACCATTGATGATTCTGTTCACAAACTTGGTGATATCATATTTCATTGTTTTCAGCAAATCTCTTTCAATTCATTCTTAGCGACTCTTAAATATGAAAAGTCCTCGATTAGGCAACTTCTTTATTATATTTTAATAACATGTGATTTTCAGAAGCTTTCTTTCATTTTTGAAATATAAAAATAAGTATGCCGAAGAAATTCGTTTTTGCACTTCGTTTAAAAAAGTAACTAACAGCTAAAAATAAAATACATCACCTTATTTCTAAAGTACTTTAGATGTAATGAATATAAAATATTAAATACAAAAAAATATCATTCTCACAAGATTCCCGCAAAAGAAATGCAACGCTCTCTATCTATGTCAACCAAAAATATTTTCTTAAAAACCATATGAATCAAAACAGAATATCGAAATTACTGTCATTTTATCCATCAAAATCAAAATTATCATGAAGTACTTCTTTTGGGTCTTGTCTTTTTTCTCCTATAGGTGGAAAAAAGACTATTTTTTAAAAAAATATTCGGTTAAAAAACAATTTTAGGGGAAGAGAACTGTTAGGGTTAGGGTTTGTAAATGTACATTTTTATTTGTGCGTATTGGAGTGTGTAATTTTATTTTTTTTATGTGTCAAAGAACTATTATATTTTTTTATATTTTCTTTGTGTGCTATTATTATGGTTTTTTTATTTATCTGTGTGATTTTTTTTGTTTTTTTGGAAAGAAAAAACAAGGATAAGAAAGTTGTCTTTAAATTAAATTTTTAAATCTTTAAATTTTGTGATTGCTATTAGTAATAATACGAATTTAAAAAAAATCAATTAAAATATCGATTTATCATTTTATTAACTTTCCTTACAATTTCAATACTCAAACGAGTACACCTCTATTTGGGCTTGTTTTGGAGATATATTAATCGTCAAAAGGAAATTAAAGAACAGCAATATTGAATTGGTTCGACCACAGAACGCTAATACCACTCCTGTGCGTTAATATCTAGATTTAAAGTGTATTTACCGGTAAATATACGATATCGTAACAGTCAAACCCGTGAAATCCAGTTGATCTCTTATTTCAATTGATTTCAAGAAAAAGGTCAAGAAAACAACTCTGGACGGTTATTTACTTGCTACGAGTGTTGATTGTTATAGTTTGACAATTAAATATCATTTCAACATCTGAGTTTTTGTTTTGTTTATTTTATCATTTTTTTCAAGTAAAAGTAATCTCAAGTTCACAGTATCTGGGCTGTAGGTTGCTTTTGCAGGGTTTAGGTTACTGCTAGGGTCTAGGGTTAGGGTTAGGTTATAGTTAGGGATTAGGGTTAGGTTAGAGTTAGGGATTAGGTTAGGTTAGGTTTAGGATTTAGCCGTAGGGTTTTTGGATTTGTTGAACTTTTGATGAATGAAGTGATGAATATAGAGCCTATCAGCAAATTAAACCACAGTCTGTTTTTTGTTAATCCAGACCAAAACAAACGAGAATTATGGAGAAAAAACTATTTTATAATAGGGGAAAAGACTATTTTATAGGAGGGGAAATAAAAAGACTGTTTTGACAATAGGGGAAAAATAACAAGGTCCAAAAAAATTAATTACAATGTACAAGAGATCATAAAATCAAAACAATATTTAAGATCTAATATTGTTTAAAAATTGATTGAAATTAAAAAATGCATGGAGTGTCCATTTAGGCGTTAGACTAATATAGAAATAATAATACTAAAAAATTGATACAGACATTTTTAAACTTCAATATATATGTTAAGAAAATGTATTTTGTTTTAATGATCTAATTTGTTTAAGTCAATTTTTGTGAATATTCGAAAAATGCCCCTGAAAAACTATTTAATACCATAGCGTTATTCACTTTCCCTTTCTGAAAGGAAAAAATAGAGAACAGGTTCTTTCAGAACTGAAAGCTGTTTACCAGCAAGAGTGCTCATCCACAGCAACAATTTTTCGTTGGTTCAATTATTTTCAAAGAGGTAGAACGTCCGTGGTAGAGGAATAAAGATCTGGAAGACCCTCGGAAATTGATGAAAATATAACACAAAAGCTGCAGACAGTCGTGCAAAACGAGAGAACAAAAACGACTATAGAGCTCAAAACCCTTCTAAATGAGAGCAAAGACCCTCTGCATACTCTCCTCACTGAAAGTGGTATTCAAAAATTATTTTCCTGTTTTGTGCCACACTTAAAGTTATAAAAGATTTTGTAAAATTAAATAAACTTTTTAACATATAATGTTACGACAATTAAAATTTCAATACAAGTTATAGAATATTTAGGATATAACTTAAAGGAAATTAATTTAGGAATTTGCGAAATGAAAAATTAAGGAAAATTTGTTTGAAAATGTTTGTTACAGGAAAATTTTTTGTGTTAAATATGAATTCGGAATATGAAATGTCAAATACCGACATTAGCATAAATGTCTCTAACAATAATAATTAAATGAAGACTTACGAATAACAATTACTCTGATAAAATTATCAAAGAACCATTTTAAGAATCTTAAGATCAGAAACACGGGGTTGATCAAATAGCCACAATAATATTAACTTATTTCTAAATGATTAAAAAATTAAATAATTTTAACATATTATACAATTACGGTCACCATAATTTTGCGTAAATTTACACATAGGATCCGGTAATATTTGGAATATATAGTAAAAAATGATTCCTTCGCGACATCGCTATAATTCTTAAACCAGCGAACAAAAACATATACTTATAAATGATTGACAAAATAGCAAAGGAATTTGCGGGGACGTTACAAAGGAGCAGTTTCAGTTGTACTAAACTAACACATCGTGAGATGCAAAACTTTCCTTAGATCTAATGCAAGCGAAGCATATACACAGCTTTTACCTCTCTTTGCAGCGACGTAAACTATAAGAATATGTAATGAAAATAGCACAAAAGATATTTCCTGTAGTTTAATCAAGTTACAATGATATCCATACTCATCTTTTGAAATAACGATAAAGGGAGATTAAGTGTATCTATTTTTGACTCTAAAAATCCATATAAAAGGAAGAATATAAGTGCTAAAGGATCTACAGAATACGACGGTAAAAACTCGCATTCGTGCCATATGACTATAATGAGTTAATACAATGTCCATGAATATTTTAATAAAACATCGTTTTATACATTTTAGAATCTGAATTGTCTTCTTCTCATTCTTCTGAAAGTTCAATGATTATCAAGGATGTTTCGAGTGATGACGCTTATGTATTTCCAAAACCACAAAAGAATTTGGGCTACGATGTGCTTCAAGAAGAAACAGAAGGTATTAAAAATAGTTTACTTTTTTATTTGTTAAATTTTAAAATAAGTTGAGATTCTATTTTTGTATTTGTATTAAATATTAGTCTTAGATTACCTTTTTTATAAATAATTCTTTTTCAAGATGAATCTGAAAAGAGAAGCAGAAACAATACAGAATCGGAGTTTTCAAGTATAGGAACTTCTGATGAAGAACATTTCAAAAACGACTGCCGTAAGAAAATTAAAATTCTTTTATTTTATACAATAATTCTTCACAACCCCTTTAATTTTTTATGTAAATTTGATTGTCTTCTAATCTTTATTTTATTTTCACAAGATTGTGAGGTGAATATTGTACGTTGTTTTAAAGTGATTCATCTTCCAATTTAATTTTGTAAGAATTTTTGTAAGATTTTGTTGTAGTAGTTGAATCAACCTTAAATTTTTTCAATAATCAACATTCAACTCAATTTATTATGAAAAATATTGTTTAGGCACTTCTGATCCTAGCTGTAAAGATTGTACATCTCAAATGCTAATTACACAAACATTTTAAACAGAACTGATGAGTCACTTGATTGGGCATTAATTGCCGGATTAAACGTTTAAATTATCCATGATCCTTCCACAAGGATTTTTAAAATTGTTGTATAATGCTTTTTTATGTTCAGCAATATTACTAGAACTACTACAACTATTCATGCTCACTAACCCGTTTAAAGAGATGACGAACCGTCTCTCCAATGTTTGTGTATATAAGCTGGACAGCTAAGATTAGAAGTATCTAATGATGGGGGATATTCAGTCAAAATATATTGCTATAAAATATTGTTTAATTGGACTTTGTTAATACAAAAAATAGTTAAAAAGTGATTTCAAGAGAAGAGTGTGCTTGATAGTTTGTAATGATAATTTATTTTACAAATAATTTATATTATGATTATAATTTCAAATTATCATGTGAACCTCATAATTTCAGTTAGTAATTTCCCCTCTTCTCTGATGGGAAAGATCGGTTCTTGTAAAATTACTGGAAGATATCAAATATTCACATAATTAGATATACTTATAAATTGAAGAATTCGATGGATTTTCGGTAGTATTTATTGATAAATGTCTTCTAAGAAGTAGGATTAAGGCAGCACACCCTCCTCTTCAATGATACCAAATAATGGTCTATCTGATTTAGACTTTAAGAGTAATCGAGCCAATGGCAGAGTACATTGATGTTTTTATGGACAGACCAGTCTTTGATTAATTTAGCTTGATGACATGGATCATAATCATTTTAAAATATGTAACACTGATGAGCTTTAATTCTTGACAGTAATTGCTCTTTCATAAAATCGTTATAGCCTTTGGTGTTCAGTGTTTGTCTCTTTGATATTATATGAAAACAAACATAAGCAAGTAATTGCTCTCCTTGCAATCATCGAAATCTTAAACAATCTTTACAGCTAGGATCAGAAGTGCCTAAACAATATTTTTCATAATATCTCTCCGTCGTACCCAGAGAGCATGTTGTGTAAATTAACGGATAACTATCTTTGGTGGTTCACTTTTCATTTGTCCAATTTTCATGGACTCGACAGAATTTCTAATAGTTTAGAATACTTTCGATGATAATTTTGGTTTGTGTGCTGGGGGCATGCAGACTGTCCAAAGTCTTTTGTGAGATAACGTTGTACCGTGAAAATGTAAATTTGATAATCGGATGGCAGCTGGACCTGAATAAATGTACAGCTAGTATTAAGATAGGTGATCACTATTTGACGAATTCTACGAATAGTTGTTCTAGACGTTTATCTGGATCTACCACTATGAAACTTTGACGTATGATTGCCCATGATTGAGTGACATGCAATATCATGTTACACATCACAAAGACTTACATTCAATCGAGGCACAATTAAACGATATGTGAAGACTTCTTAAGAAGAATAATATTTTTTTAAGTTCCTGGTGTTAATTTCATTATATTTAACTTGATAAAATGTCGAAAATTGATTTTACTAAGCTATTAAAAAAGTAACTTTAAAACAAAAAATAAGCAGTATGGTTGATAAGTCAGATATATAGACCAACATGCAGGTGTTTTCAGACTTTTGCACTTGACTGTATGTTTTTTCAAATATAAATAACAATTTCACATACATAATTATGTATGTCTTTATTATTTTTTGGCATTGGCGATGGTTTAATTATAATGACTTAGGGTAAGTTGTCCACAAATGTTTTTAAACTACCGAATTAATGATCAATTAGAATTCAAAATATTTTTTGACTTCAATAAGTCTTGAAACTAATCTCTAAATGAATGTGTGTCAAAGATGATGTTACCATAAATAGATGTCATATTGTAGGCCGCGATGTGGATCAAATATGCTCACAGTCATAAATATCACAGAAAATCCTTTTATCCGTGTAATTTTACTTTGTTAGTTGATTACAGAACGGTAAGTTGATTACAGAACGTCTCCTCAGATCGATCAGCAGCTTTAAAATTCACGAACAGCTGGAAGAAGCATATGAAAATGATTTTATATCATATGAAATTATTAGTATCATCAATGTTATTTTTCGTTTACCAGGAACTTTGTGATTTTCAAAAACATTTATAGTAAAACTAACTTTCCATTAGAATTCTAAAGGATTTATGAATATTGTTTGAAATAACTTTTTATTATATATTTTGGGATAATTTCAGATGCTGTAAATATCACAAATTATTTTTAATTCTCAGACAATTTATCTTGTTTGAATTTTAAATAAAAGATATTTTTGTTATAATACAGTTTCAAATTTCAAGATAGTGGAATCTAAAAATGAATTTTTTATAATCTTTGACCGGATGTCGAAAAATGACTAATAATATAAAGTTAAGAGAACATGAGAGTTTATATTTGAATGTTCTGAAACCCCTTTATTTTGAAATAGTTTAATATTTGTATATAGACTTTGAAAGGCCTATTTATAATTTTAATCTGATGTACAGAAGCTTCAAAAGAAAGTGCGTCTAATGAAGGGTCATCTTCGGATACGGAAACCATAAATGAATTATATACAAGAGGTATTTTTAATGATTGAAAATAAAAATAAAATTAAAAAAACAGATTTAATCACTTCACCGATCGAAAAAAGTGGAGAAAAATATAACCAGTTTCTCAAAGACAGAGCTCTCAGAATGTCTCAAGAGGAAAGTACAAAAGGTTAGTAAAGAAGTTTAATATTTTCCTAACATTGCAAGTGCGTTTTGTTTTGTCTATATGAAGGGTTAATTTAAATTTTTATCTCGC
>MQRK01250750.1:4521-15931 GCA_001938485.1 Girardia tigrina
TTTATGCTGATGGAATAAAACAACTTGTTTCTCGTTGGCAAAAATGTATTGATGCTAACGGTTCATACTTTGATTAATAAACTTTTGTTTCTGTGAATTTGCACGTCTTTGAAGTTTGTATCCCAAAACCGCCATTACTTTTCGACCAACCAAATATTTTGTGAAACAACTCTTAGAACTTATAAAATTATTTTATTCAGATTTATGTTATTTTATTTCCAATTAATGAATCATTTTTAATTGTACATTCTCTTTCTCAGTTACTCCAGTTGGCTCTTCCTGATGAAGTCCGACCAGACCTGTCCACCGCTACCAGATCCCAGACAACCGGCCATTTATTAGTTGTGATGCCGAAGGTATTTAAACTCTAATTGATAAAACAGTTTTATATAATTGATGTAAACGGTGATAATCATTTTGATAAACTTTCGAATGTCGATGAACCGCGATCATTTATTATTTTATACGAAGAGACTCTGACTAAAGTAAACTCTGTCTGCCATTGAATAAAATAATTAATTAAATAAAATAATTAAAATAATAATAAATAAATAATTAAAATAATTAATTAAATAAATGACATTGAATAGGCATGAGCCATTTCCAAATGATAGGGACGCATCTGTAAGTCTTCTTTCAAAATTCGCTGCAAGCTTCTTTGTGTCATACGAACTGTTCCGTGATCGTCTTCTTCGCTGTCAGTGTCGCCAGTTGAACCAAATGGATATACATTTTTAGTATACATTTTTAGAATCCTGAGCGTCGCCAAATTCTGATGGTATATAAACAAATCGAAAAAAACATCAAAAATTAAAAAAAAATTGAGACGAAAAATTTAACAAGCTTTTTATTCCATAAAAGCATAGCAACAATTAATTATCGAATTTCAACTTGTCCTCCATCTCTAAGAAAACATTCATGCAAACGTCGTCTGTAGTCGGCCACAACGCGTTCACGAAGTGCGCGGTCTCCACGGATTTCATGGGCAACTCCTTCAATCGCTGCTCTCAACTCTTCGAGTGTGCTTGGACGTTGTTCGCTATGATAAATTCGACCTTTCATGTAGCCCCACAACCAATAGTCACATGCTGTAAGATCTGGCGAGCGAGGTGGCCATGTAATTGGAGCAGGATGCGCCCGTGTTCTGCGACCTATCCATCGATTTGGAAACTGTTGACCCTACAATTCAAGAAAATCTCCAAGAATGTGTGGCGGAGCGCCTTCATGCTGCTCAATGAGAGAATTGAAATTCGGCCAAGTTTGAAGCTCTGGAATAACGTGCTCTTGATACAATTCAGTCATCCAACGACCATTGATTCCGCGCTTATTTCCGTGTCGCTCCCAAAAGTATGGGCCAACAACACCTTCGACACCAATTCCCATCCAAACTGTCAATTTTTGAGGATGAAGTCGACGAACATCAAACCAATGAGGATTTTCATCGGCCCACATGATCCTGTCTTGACGATTGACGCTTCCGTCCAAATGAAAGTGAGCTTCATCCGTAAAAAGAAGATTGTTGAGTCTGTTTGCATCTTCATCCAATCGATCCAATTCGGTTTGAGCAAACTCATTTCGAGCGGCATAGTCGGTCTCCTCCAAGGCATGAGCCATTTCCAAATGATTGGGACGCATCTGTAAGTCTTCTTTCAAAATTCGCTGCAAGCTTCTTTGTGACATACGAACTGTTCCGTGATCGTCTTCTTCGCTGTCAGTGTCGCCAGTTGAAACAAATTGATTGCGTCGAGTTGATAGATGAGAATTTGCAGTAAAGGCTTCACGGACGTCTTCAATTGCTTCTTTGGTGCGAATACGTTTTGGCTTGTTCTTTCCGCGCTTTCCATGGACACTTCCAGTCGCTCGAAAATCGTCAATCCATTTTACAATGACTCTTTTTCCGGCATCTTTGCTCGACCATTTCTTGTTTCACCTCGGAATCGAGTTTTGAGCTGCACATAATCATAGACTTCCTCAACAAGCATCAAAACGAGATGAGCTTTTTGCTGATCCGTATACGTCATTTGAATAAAATTTTAGGGTAAAACTTTCTAAGTTCATTTAAAAAAACGCTTGTTAATTTTTTCGTCTCAAAATTTTTTTAATTTTTAATTTTTTTTTGATTTTTTTATATACCATCAGAATCTGGCGACGCTCAGGATTCTAAAAATGTATACTTTACCTATAAAAAGTAGTTGGATAAAAAGATCCAATAGAAAAATACCTTGGAGTTTATTTTGTGTCACCCTGTACATTAAGAATTCGTTTGTGACTACTGTTTGAGCCCAAATGGATAATATTATAGAAATTTATTTAGAAATTTAATTTCAGTAATTATTTCAAATATTTTATTTTTCAAATATTTCAGGTCAATGATATTGTAAGGCCACAGAAACAAGAAAAAAATAATATTAAGAAGCCTAATGAAAATACATGGTTAATTAATTGCATTTTTTTACATATTAATTTATTAATATTATTATTATTTATTATCATTTGAAAACTCTATGAAGGGGTACAAATGTAACCTCAAATTATTCGGAAACAAACTATTTTTTCCAGTAACTAGTTGAAAATAAAATGAAGGAAATTTATAAATAATCATAAATTGTTATTTAGAAGTGCCTTTATGTCTGATTTTAGAAGTTTATTAACTAATTTGGTTCCGCGATGTTTGTATAAAAACTAGTAAATAAAAAAGAATTCGTTTTTAAAAAACCATGCTTTGTGTAATTATAAGTCCCTCAAAAATCAATTAACAAATTCACAATTTTCAAACATTTAATTAATGAAGAGTCGATATTTCTTGTCAACAATTCAGATTAGTTGTTCAATCCAGGTGGTTGGGATAACAAAAATACCGGCTGCTGAACAGAAGTATTTTATTAAATGTTTCAGCTCGATGAACTGTAAGATTACGGTGGAATATCAAACTATTGGGTCAGTTTCAAAACCTTTTGACAGATCTGTATAGCTTTGTCTTTTCACTACCGTTTCCGCACCTTAAATCACCAAAACACTAAAAATTTGTATAAAAAGTAAAATATTCCGAATCCATAAAATCATTTTTTCAACATTCCTCATGACAAAGATATAATCAAATAAATTATAATTAATAAGGAATCCAAAAATCCATTTATTACTTTAAAAATAACTGAATTTATAAAGTTTCGACAAATATAAAAAAATGCGAACTTTGTTTTCTATTGATTTTAGAAAACAGAAGACAATAAGGGACAATCGCACTTTTTTTGCTAAAAATGACGAAATAATCATTCAAATAGTAATTTTTTTATTGACTCTTGTATTGTAATCATAATTACACATTGGGGCGAAATTCCAGCCGAATCGGACCATATAAAGTAAGGGAAAATTCGTTTAAAAAATTTTTGGCACATAAGTGACCTAATATGAGTTTGGAAAAAAACCCAGTTTCGATTTTCATTATTCGTTCGTTTAATGTTTAACCTTTGTGGAAAGGAAACCGTGCTTCCTCATTAAATTTAGAACCAGAGAACAGAGTTTCTAAGTGAGCACTATTCAGCCAATGCACTTTAAAAGGTCTATTTGAATTAATCGAATAATTCGAAACAATTTTATTTACTGGATTATTATTTATCAAAGAATTGTAAGGAGATTTCATCATTTTTATTATTTTTTTGATTAGTTGACGAATTGATACAGAATATAAAAAAATCTTTTTATTATGACGAAACATAACATTGAACACATTGTGAAATGTCATAGAACTCAAAGGAGGGTTATTTGATAATGATTTTCGGGTTTTGATTAGTAACTTTGATCACAATTATGAAAGGACAATTACTGAAGCACTCTTGATAAAGTTTTGTAAACCTAGTCTAAATGTGCAAAGTGATTCGTCCAATCATATTAGAGTATTTTGACGTAACACATTGTGACGTAATGACCATCTTTCTATATAAGCAATAGAATATAGAAATATATCGGATACAAAAATATATCGAAATATATCGAATAAAAATTTAAAATTAAAATGGTGTTATTTGTGTTTAAAAATTTTTACTTATAATTTAAAAAATAATTGTATAATAATAAGTTAAATTTTACAAATTAAATTGGAAGAAAAACTTAATAGATGGATTTTGGCGAAATAATTAAATTAAAATGAAGTTTGTTTATATGTGTATTATTGTCATTAATACAGTTTTACTGTAATTAAGAACACTATGTGTTTTCACACTGTGATGAATTTTTTAGATTGTTTGAATGTGTAAATTTATGGATGCTGTATGTTTTTTTAAGTATATTGGATTTAGAATGGTGATTCTCCCACCCAGATGGAAATTGGTAATTTTTTATTTAAATTCAAAGTGATTGACTATTCGAACATAATTAAAATAATCATTTTATAAGTTCATATTTATTAATTTAACAATTAAAATTAAGTTTATTATTTTAGTAAAATTTAAATTAAATGCGTTTTAATTAATTTGATGACATTTGTATTATTTTGTGATTTATTGAGAAATGGTAAAAATTATTATTTTTAATTAATAATTTTTAGGAATTAAATATTTAAAAAAATGACTTAGAAAATTTGTTCGAGTAATCATGATTAAAAACAGAATTAAGAAAACCATTTAGAATGATGACAAACGATGAAAGACTTCCTGAGAGTCATAATGACTCTAAATGTGATTGTAATAAAAATCCAAACGAGACTTGTTTAAATGTTCTTAATACAAACATTTATTTTCATCACAATTTGAATTGTCTTTGGGACAATTCTCAGCCAAGCTTTCATAATTTGACATCTCGCTAAATTGATAATTTTTTGTTAATAAACAATTATTCCAACACATTTTCATTTTAAATGATTTTCACATTTTATTATTAAAATTCTACTTTTATAATTTCAGTAATAATTTAATCTGAAAATTAATTTAATTTTTAAAAATAATTTTATTTAAAGAAAAACATTTATTTAATCAATTCAAAAATAAATAAATTAAAAGTTATTTACTTTATTAAAATTTTTGATATTAAAAGTATAAATGATTTAATATTTTAAAAGTTTTTAATGTCTTATGCTGTAATTTAAAATGCAAATTATGCTCGAATTCATCGCAAACATCCAAAATATCAATTTTCCATCTGGGTGGGAGAAACACATTTCCAAATACTGAACTCAATATTCCTCACAACTATAAATTTGACTTCTGAAATTTCATTTAATAAAAAATGTCTTAAATGCTACTTACAGAAGTAAATCCTTTTTTAATGTATATATTATGTCGAATTTCTGTTAAATACATATTTTTTTCATTTTAAATGTTAATATCAATTTCATAATTAAATAAAAAATTTTTTAAAAAATAGTCGAATTTGTGAATATGGTAATTACACAAATTCGGTATAGCATACATAATAAAATGGAATTTTAAAACCCTTTCTTTTTATACATGCAGCATCTTTACTACATCTTTCATTCATTTCTCTTTCAATTATTTTTTATATTACTTTTACTCATGAAATAGTCCGGCTGATAAACGAGATTCAGATCTCGACTGGAGGAATATTGTCCAGAACAACACTGACAGAGTCTTGAAACCGTTACAATCTTCCAAATGTAAGTCAAGCATTACTATTCGTCCCAACAGTCCTGGATTTATTGACGACCCTTCTGTGCCACCACTCGAATAAGTGTTTTCTGTTCTTTTTGTTTTAATAAAGTATTTGATTTTGAATTTTTGTAATTTATAATAATTAGTATAATTTTGATTATTAAGAAATCCCAAAAATTATTTTTTTACTTGAAAGTATTTAGGTTATTCTATCAGGGGAGAATCTCTCAACACACACAGAAGTTTATGTTGATTACAAATTTTAATTTTTAAATTTTAAAAAGACAAACATTAAAACATAATTGCTTGTACTGAATTGTGAGGACAGAAGAATTCACCTAGCATTGCCTGACTTGTACCAAAACATGTGAGAATGTTCATGGGATTCAAAGAAGAGACGGGCATTCGTTGAGATTATTGGTAGTCGTATCCTCCATTGTAGTACACATCCATTAATTCTCTTCTTCCGGCCTTTTGACAAATCATTTTTCTTGGCATGTACATTGTTCATAATGTAAATGTTGGAGTCTTTATTCAAATCTAAATAGAAAGTAATCAAACAATCATAATTCATTTAAGATAAAGTTCATGAAAGCAGGACAAGAAAAAGTGGTAACGAACTTCATCTCGAAAAACATCCATGTGTATGGAGAAGATTTGTTGACAGAACGCCAAAACGAAAACTGTTTAAGAAATTTAGATTCGGAAATTTTGATGTTGAAGATTCTTCACGTTCCTGAAGGCCAATTGAGGCCGACGAAGACATAGTAAAGATATTTATTGATTCAAACCTGTGAATAACAACTCGCGAAATTGCCCAGACATTACATTTATCTAATTCGACCGTCCATTATCATTTGAAGTGCCTAGGTTTTACATCAAAACTCGACACATGGATTCTTCATAATCTTACCGAACGAAATTTATGCTGTCGTTTAGACATCTGCGATATGCTTTTTCACACGTCAAAAAAATGATCCATTTTTGAAGCGTATCGTCACTGGAGATGAGAAATTGGTAGTCTACAGTAATGTAAAACGCAAGAGATCTTGGAGTAAAAAAAATCAACCTGCTAAAAGCACTTCGAAAGCTGACATTAATCAAAAAAGTGATGCTATCTGTTTGGAAGGATTTCAAAGGGATCGTATTTTATGAGCTTCTTCCGGACAAAACTACGATCAATTCGGACGCCTGCTGTCATCAGCTGGACAAATTAAATGAATCCCTTAAACAAAAAAGGTCAGAATTGATCAATAGAAAAGGTATAGTGTTTCAAAAGATTGTGCCAGACCTCAAGTTTGATAACTCGCCAAAAGCTTTTTAGTAGCAAAGAACAAATGTTTTATGAACGTGGAATCATGTCACTTCCAGGAAGATGGAAGAAGGTATTGCACCACAATGGTCAATATGTATTTCAATAAAATATTTATTCGTCACAAAAAAATTATCTTTTACTTTAATACAAAAAAAGAAATTACTTTCCGAACATCCAATATATATATATATATAAAGTAAGCTAATAAAAAGAATGGTATAATTGAATTACTCCAGTCAACTTGATAGGAAACAAACAATTTTCCTATATAATACGTCGATAAAACATTGAGACAAATCAAAATTGAATCTCTACAATAACATTGTTAAAATCTTAAAACAAAGTCGAACATAATTTTTTTGCAAATTATGTATCATTTTTCGAAAATACACTAAAAAGGATTAAAGAAAAGTAGAGCAAGGAACAACCCTCGAAAGCAATTAGAGACCCTCCGACAGACGTTAATTATAAATAATTATTTAAATTCAACAAAAATCTAAAATATAAAAATACTTAGGAAAATTTGATAAAAAAACTTCGATAATTATTTTATTCAATAATTAAGCAGAAATCTTCTAAAGAATTATAAATACTAAATTTAGCTAAAATAAAAGCTTTCTGAATTTCTAAAATTGACAATACACGCCCATCAGGGATGGAGGACAAAACTTAAATATACGAAAAATATAAAATAACACTGGTATGGTAAAAAAAGTCTGAAGGGAGTTCTATATATCGAATGATATTCTTCAATACATACTTAAATTTTTTTCTTAAAATTACTTTTATTCGTGGTGTGCCCAATAAATAGTGAGATTTCGAAGGAAAAAAGTAAGATAAGCCAAATGCTATCTATATTTAAGACAAGCTGGTATTGCCAGGGCGAAAATTTTGATACCAGCACACTGTACCGTTCATTCGTTGACAATTACCTTGACACAAATTTCGTTGATCTTTCGAGAGGTTTAAGCTGCATTACGCCCTAGCTTGAACTCGTAGAAGTGAATATTGCAAAAATTACGTTTTGATATCTGAAATTAAAATTGAAATTATTATGAAAAAACACATAATAACAAGTGTTAGACATATATATCTGAAAGAGTATAAATTATGTTTGTGAATGACTCACAACATCATACATGCTTTAGTCGTATAACATTGCAGTAAATACAAAAAAATCCAAACCCTGCATTTCTTTTGAAACAAGCTTATAAAAGCTCACAATTCCGCTGCGCTGTTCTATTCTTATTTATATATTGGGGTGCTAAAACGTCTCACTTAAATTTTAAATTAATCTATGGATTTTATGGTAAATATTTTTATACTATTTCTGATTTACACCGATTCGATAGCAGCATTAAAGTATTGACACATCCTTAATATTTCTCTTATGTCAGGAGTCATCCTGTTTTAGACAACTCGCATGTCGCTGTTTTATGAATACTGCACGAAATTTTTCGTTGGATATTCGCGCTAAAAAGTTTGTTGTCTTTTACTTCCCTCACTCGAGGGAAGTATTGTATTCTAAAAATTTTCAACTTTCCCGTTTTCCAAAACTTTCACCTTTTGATGTCTGCACAACTCAAAACACTCATTTTTAAAAATGTCAGCCTGTCTTTCTGTCTGTTTGTCAATCATCTCAAATATTATTTATCACAGAAAAATAAAATATGGTATGCACCCCAAGAATATAACAAGGACGTAATCAACATGTTTGGTAAAAATATACATGGTTTAAAAAACGCTTTTGTCAAAAATGTAGTTTTTGGAAATAGAACTGCTATATGTTGCGGTCGAGAAATCAAATATATAATACAAAATACATATAGTTATAAACATTAAGAAAGAGAATGCAAAGAAGAAAGACCCATGAGACTAATACATTTATTTGAATCGTTATTGACATAAAAGGTGGGTCCCAGGATCATCTATGTAATTGAACTGCCGAACCCCGAAAACGCTGAGAAAGGAATTAATTGCTTTAAAAAGAAAATAATTAATTAAACAGACCAAAATTAATTAAATCACCTCTGGGACNCGAGCCATTAACGTTATAAGACCAACGGACCATCCACTTGTAGCCCCGAAGACGAGGAATCCTTGAAGGTCACCCGCAAAGTCCTGACACGTTCCCCTAAAAAGTTATACCCCTGAAAAGAAATATAAATTAATTAAAAAAGAACAAAGGCCAATTAAGTATGATAAAGAAAAGTAAATAAAACTTACGGTGAGTCAGGCCCACAAAGAAAGAGCAGCATCACGCGATGAATAGTCATCGGTGACAAGGAACCTTGTGACAAAGCAGTCACTGTCTTGAGTCAGACACACGGCCTAACAACAAACTGTACCGGCAAATCAAAACAAGCAATCATCGCTGTTGGCCAACCAGAAACGGCCACGAGGAAAACACACCCCGAAAACGAAATGGTGAGTGTTATAAATATAACATTCACTCAGACAAAAATGCCACAACAACTTTACGCACAATTTTCCACAATTTTTATCTTACAAATTCTCTTACAATTTTCACGCAAGATTTTGACATCGATTTTCAACGCAACCGCGAACGCAATTTACCGAGAAGAACTGCGACAAGAAAAGATTGAACCGAGTTTAGACGAGGACCGTAGCATCTACGAATCACTCGTTATTACCGAAATCGATCCACGATACCCAAAGGGACGCTTCTATCCAGAGACGCGTCGACGAACAGAGGAGCCTACATGAGTTAACCACGAGCAATTCACCGAGCGGACCTCCGGGCAAATACACGCACCGCGTGATTTGAATGTAATTTTATTTCCTTTACTCTTTAGTTCCACACAATAAAATTATTTTAACGAAATTCTCTCAATTTTTATTTATTTTTTTTATATACACGTTTCAATTTTATTGTGTCAATATCGTAGTTTAAGTGATTGCCTTGAAAGCGTGACCAAACAGCGTTGTTGTTAATTGTTCAGACTTATATCGTTTAATAGATCAAACAGAGGCATCATAAGCAAGGACGATCGTGTTCCAACCTTTTATTTGATCTTTTAGCCACAGTCGTCGCCCCGCCGTCGTCGCCTTCAACTATGCCCCGAGAGAATTTGCGCTCAAACGCGCGCTGGAGGAGCGTCGGTAATCACATCGACCCGATTATCGTCGAAGTAATTTCGGTGCCCCTCGAATCGTTCCTTCGGGAGAGCTGCGCTGAGTTAATTAAAGAGGATGCGGAAGCGCGAGTTTACCCGTATCAGACGACCGAGTATTCGGGGAACATTTGAATTTCAAATATAGTTTTTTTCCCTAATTTTAGTCATTTTGTTAATTTGTTTTTCTATCTTTGATTTTTTAAAGTGGAGTTTCATTAATAATAATTGAATATTAACTATTAATAATACAGATTAAGTGTTTTAGATGATTTATATAGTAAATGAGGACGCGGTTTTTCGATTACAATTTGTAAATAGAGAATTGGTTTAGAATTTAGAAATCTTGATCTAGAAATTTTATATACCGTAATTTCGGAGTTTGTCGAATAACATAGCTAAGTTTGCTTGTACGAACTGCAAAGAACGAAAATTGAAATCAGAAAGTGAGGATTATAAAAAATGTAAAGAATTACCTCCTCTATGCGGTTGTTTCATAAAAATTAAGTTAAAATTCTTTTTCGATTAAAATTTTTCTAAAATCGAAAATGTCCCTCAAGGTTAGGATATAATTTGAGTATTTTAAACAAATAGCCTTAGTTACCGAATTTTAGAGGGTTGATATTGAATTTTATAATTAAATTGTATCGATAAAAACTCATAATCATATTTTAGTTATTCGCTTTAAAATATCAGATGTTGGGGTTCTGAAAAATATAAATTTAATTTTTAAATCTAATTAAAAATTTTTAAATAATTTGCTGGTTAAAATTCATAATTTTTTTGATTAATATAACAGTATTTTAATAAAATTTATAAATATTTGTAAATATTTTGAGAATTGTTTTAGTTATTCAATTTTCAAGGTTAGGAAAAAATAGTATATAAGCAATAGTTATTTCAGTTGCAATTCACACAAATTATTACTCAAAGAAGATTTAGAAGCCTGAATGTACGGTAAATTTGATTTTTAATAATAATTGGTAAAAATTCAAGTATCCTGTAAAGGAGAAAAGTTAGGGTTATAAATTAAAATTGAAACATTACGAAAATATCAGTATCCTGTAAAGGAGAAGTTAAGTTTTAAATAAAATAGTTTAGCATCGCTCGAACTAAAAAGTTGTTGTAACTGTTTAATTGAAGTTTGATCTTTGAATTGAAGTGTACTGAAAAAGTTGAGTTTATATTTGTACTTCAATTGTTATTGCAGAATAAATTATTATTAAAAGGTCTTGTTCTTTCTTCATATATTATTGTTGGAAGAAACCTTTTGTTCATTTGGAGTCAGAATTAGTAGTTGATTAAAAATTTAAAATAAAACGAGATTTTGATTGTATACCCAACATAATATATTTGGT
>MQRK01250755.1:4980-21765 GCA_001938485.1 Girardia tigrina
ATACCTAACCAAAAACATGGGGCTATTAGTAACTGCTATTTCCTCTTTACTGCTTTTTAGTAACAATCTATCATTTCTATGCCCCACGTTTTTGGTTAGGTATAAAATTTCGCACATGCATAGAAAAAAAATTATTTTCCTCTTTTTAGTGCATTGGTTGTTTTTATAAAAAACGTGGTTGTTTTTATAAAAAAAATTTTTTATTAATAATATTATTTTACTATTTTTAGTAATCATTTAGGAATTTAAATCTTTCGATTGATTTCAAATAACAGAAATGATAAAAAAAACAAAATAACAAAGTTTTATTTTAATAAAAGCAAGTTTTATTTCAAAATAATTTTTTTGTACGTATTAATTAATATTATTGATTTTTTTCATAAAGTTAAATTATAGCATATGCGGTTTATGTAGAGCAGTAAATGTTTTAAAATATTGTATATACATCGGAAGAAAGCCTATATAAAAAAATTCAGCTCAATTGGATGACTGAAAGTGGTCGAAAAATCAATCGCAAGATTTGTTCCAGACAAGAAAGCAAGCTAATAAAAACGTGGTAAAAATACAATCGACTCCGTTTAACTCGATTTGTATGAAACTCAAAACTGGTCGAGATAAGATTTATTCACTAGATATTCACGTTTTGAGAAAATTATTTATTCTCGTGCCTGTAAAATAACGATGAATAAAATTGGTTATTTATTCATAAAATTAATTTAACAGTTTTAATGATCGGATTAGGCATTAAAACTGCCGAGTAATTAAAGTTTTCTTCAGATTCAGACTTCTCAACAAAGATTAGATGTCCGCGAACCATGTTCCCTTGATCTTTCATTGCATTGCCCGATTGGAAAACGAATACAGTCGTCTCGTTATAACGAATTTCAAAGGACGAACAAAAAGTTCGTTATATCGAAAAAAATATTTCTATAAAGATTAATAGCCAGCCAACCATCTCTTAAAAATTATTCGTAATATCGAGGATTTTTTAACGACGTTCGTTATATAGACAATTGACTGTATTAGGAATTATTTTTTTTTAAAAAACGGTTGGCTGCCCATTAGATTGTATTAAAATATTTTTCGATGTATCGAAGTTTAAAATTTTGTTTGTTTGAAGATTTTGTCTCGATATTATGAAGTCAGAATAGATCCTGGACAATTATCAAAAGTGTGGAGCTCACAGAAGTGACAGAAAGTGAATAAAACCATCTCTAGTACAATCAGTAGAAAATGCATTGGAATTGGTTTTGTAGAGAACTTCAAGAAACGTCATGGAGTCAAATTTAATTTAAAAAATCATATTTAAATTCAAATTTAATTTAAGAGTCAAATCCACCCTACCGATCAAGAAGCAGCAGAAGTATGTATGAAGAATGAATGACTACGAATATTTGATAAATTTAAAACCGAGGATATTTTCAACACTGACGAAACTGCTTTTTTCTCCATACTGCTACCTGATAAAACACTAGCATCCAACGAAGACAAAAGTTCAGGGAAAAACTAAAAGAAAGGATAAACATCCTTTTGTACTGAAACATGACCGGCACAGAGGAGCGACTCATAGTAATCAGAAAAGGGAAGAATCCTTACTGTTTCAAAAACGTGCGCCACTTGCAGACTTTTCTAAATCGCAAAGCATGGATGATAGCCGATATCTTGGAAGCATGGATGAAAGCTCTAGACGAGGACATGTAGAAGCAGAATGGAAGATTCATTTAATTCACAATTTGCGCCTCATAAAACCTTTACATTTATTGATTATTGTTATTTTTACTATATTTAATAAAAATAAAAACTAGCATTTAAAATAAATAAATAATTTTATTAATAAGAAATCATGTAATTGTTATTTCTTGTTTGTTTATTTGAATAATTTCGAAGTGTTCAATCTCTTTAAAAGATCACAAAAATAAGTATTTTGTGAAATTTTCCCAAATAAAATCTTTTGATCTTCAAGATATGTGTTACATGATAAGAAATAATCACATTCCTTTTCCTTATATTTATTCTTCAATAAGTTCACTTTACAACATACTTGTTTTGGCCAGATAGTCAGTACAGAAAAACTAAATTTTTCTTTTATTGAACCAGAAAATAATGGCTTGAAACGACTTTGACTTTTACAATTGGTAAAATATATTTTTTTCGTTTTTTCGTAGCTTTCGATTTGTACTTTCATTGGAAACTTAATCTCTTTGGCGAATATATGATCAGAAAGTCCTATCATTTTATCTAGTGCAAAGAATCTGATTCGCAACATCAAATCATTTTTTTCATCGATGGAGGATATTGGATTATATGAAGGTGTTATTAATACAGTCACGTTTAAACCATCACAATTAATAATTGTTTTAATGTTTTCAAAAATAATTCCATCAACAGGACATTGGCAAACTAGGCATGTCGAAGTTGTGATTTTGTTAATTTTCAATACTTTTATCCTGTATAATAAACAAGTAATATGGTAGAGGTGACTGTTACAAGTTTCTGGAAAGTAAATCTTATCTGATTCAATGAATACTTTAAAACAGACTCGACAATGACTTTGTTCGGTGCGACTATTTAATATATTAAAAACCATCACAAAATTACGCAATAAATTTAATTTCAATAAATTATATATTTTTTAAACAATAATAAATATTATTTAAAAAATCTTAAATAAATTTGTAATTCATTAAAATTAATTATAAAGATATTTTATTTTTCTTAAAGACTTATTTTTATTATATTAAAAAAGTGATAATATATTTTTTTAAATTCATATAGAAATGTTCCAGAATAAAATCTTTTCTTAAAAAAAAACTGAATATTTTATTATACTCAAAAAAATTTTTAGTTTTAAAAATTTTTAAATTATATATTTATGTAAATATTACGGAAAACAATTGCTTTTGTGGAAGTTCGGATTTTGTGTTGATTGAGGATTCATTTTGTAGACAATTTATTAGTGAGAATTAAAAAAAAGAATTAATTGTTTAAAATATTGGAAAAAATTAAACGTCTTTTAAAATAGTTTTTAACGGTATTAATTACAATTTAAAAATTTTAATAGTAAACATTATTAAATACATTTGACTTTATAACTACTGATTTTAGACACAAATTTATTTTTGTAAAAATATTTAATAATAAAATTGTTTGCAAAATAATTCATCAATCAATAAAAAATTTCAATCTTTATAAAAACCTTAGTTCCATACTATCATATTTAACCAGAAAAATAAATATAAAAAGCATTATAGACTTGGTCCTCTTTTTATACGATTTTGAAGTTTTGCGGATATTTTTTTTCAAAAAAAATATAGAATCCTTCTTTTATTTTAAGTCTGTTTCAGGTGTTTTAATGCGATTTTTTTCATGCTCGTGGAACGTATCTACCCGTAAAAAGAAGACCAAGTGTACTTATTTATAATATATATGTAACATTTTCTAAAGTATATAACATTGGATATTTGGTAGAAAAAATTAAACTTTAAAAAGGTATCATATTTACAAGAGTCCCACATTTTTCCGTTTTTGATGCAGTTCAATTTTTATTAAAATTTAAATAATAAGACTTGTTCTTATTAATTTTTGGATATACTATATTTTTTATTTCGCACTGAATAAAAGTTTTATCATAAATATTTACATAAATCATGGAATGATTATACTTTTAATTATTTTTATTATCTTCTTTTATTATCAATATTACTCCTAATATGCATTAAATATGGAAAAATAATTGAGCACAATATTATAACAAAAATAATGTATTGTAAAAAATGAGTCTTCGATCAATACGAAATTTTAATCTTAACAGGAACATTTGTTGTATAATAACGATATAAAATTAAATCTGGAAAATAAATATGAAAACATTGTACTTAATTTGTTAAAAGGTCTCTTAAAATTGGATATTTTTTTAAAAAACACTTAACAAATGTGCTGGAGTGTCCTTTATTTTTACCGTTTTTAATATAATCCAGTTCTTAAAATATTTATAATCTATTCTAGTTAATTTTTGGTATTATTTATTTTTTATTTTGCATTAAATAATGGTTATATCATGAATATTTACATAAATCATCGATTTTTTGCATTTATACTAATTGTTACTATCTTCAGTCAATCCCAATATTCAATATAATGTGCAT
Source organism: Girardia tigrina (assembly GCA_001938485.1). Classification (NCBI taxonomy): domain Eukaryota; kingdom Metazoa; phylum Platyhelminthes; order Tricladida; family Dugesiidae; genus Girardia; species Girardia tigrina. The sequence continues at coordinate 9,126 of MQRK01250755.1, forward strand.
TAAACATGGAGAAATAATGAAACAGCTTAGTATAAGAAAAATAGTATATAAGAATATTTATATATTAGAAAAGTGAAGAAATCAACAAACTTGGCTAAGAGATTAATATTATTTATGTTTATGAAAAACATATTTAAACAATTTAATAATTTAATTTTTTTAATAAATGAAGAGAAACGCCATTTTAAAATATCTTTTCTGTTCACAAATTTCGATAGTTTTGCTGTCACCTTCAGATCACTGATTATGAGTTTTTTATGACCGCTCATAAACTTAAATTTAATTTAAAAAATCGCAGTATTAAATTAAATTAACTAAATTAAATTAAACCCATTATCCTCACACTAGAATTAACTCGGCATTTCATGCTTCCTTTCGTATTAATAAACTAAATACGTTCATTTAAATCGTTAATGTATAATATGTTTTAATTTGTGGTTTTTGTTTGTAATAATAAGTTTCTTCAGTTATTTAACTCTTTTCTATGTTTGTTATTTTACTTCGTACACTAAATAAATATATTAATTTTTCTTTGTTATTTACAAATATTTTTGTACTTTTTAAAAAAATTTTATAAAAATAAGGTAATAAATCTGTACACGTTAAAAAATGTTTTTGTCCACTTTTTTTAAAATAAAAATACGTTAAAAAAATTAAAATTAATAGTGCAATGAAGAAATAAGATTTTTTGATTTCCTTAAACAGATTCCAGAACATAGATGATTTGGCGAGTGCAATTTGCACCACCAACTTCCGTCGTTGGAACGGGAAGAAATAAGACATAACTGGAACATAAAATTTATTGATGTATAAAACGAATACATGAACCGAATCGGTAGGATAGTGACGTCTATCGACACAATAATTGGGATAGATCCACGCGTTTCGTCTGGGCATATTTGGGTTGTTGATTGACAGTTCGTTGATTACACTGATTGCGATTCTGGTTGGTGTTATGGTGGATTCGTTTTTTTTTGAGTTTTTGCCAATTTGATTAGTTAAACAAAACATTATTTTTGTTTATTCTGTTAATTTTTGAATTTTAATTTAAATTGTTTTTGTGTTTTGGTTTGGTGTTTTTTTTGAGCGCCACAGATGATAATTTTTAGCCTTGGTTATATTGATGGACATCGGGAAGTAATCTCGTAATTTTATAAGTTACTGGATGAGGTTTTTTTGTAAAGCATTATTGTTCAATGACTATTTCCTATAATTAATGGACAAATAAGTGCCTTTACATTTTGTTGAGAGTATTTTATTCGTATATAAGTGAATTATATTATCATTTAAATATATGTATAGTTTTTAATTATGTCTGAGGATGTTGAAAAATCTTGCAAACATGTTGCATCAACTTTTAAAAAAAATTTATATTTTTATTACAGTAGATTTTGCTTATAGAGAACTTGCTTAAAGGGAATAAAATCGGTTAAAGAGAACTAATAATTTTAAAATTTAATATTTTTTAAAAATTATCCTTATAAAAAAGTATCTGTTAAAGAGAAATATCGGTTATAGAGAACATTTTTTCAAGTCCCAAAAATATTCTCTTTAAGTGGTATCTACTGTATTTGAAATCTTTCAATTAAGTGATAATTCTTTTAATTAATTATATATTTATTAATTTTTGTTTTTATCATAAGTATCGAAAATAAAATTTAAACGAAAACCAAGCTTATTTTTTGAGTAAACTATTGTTATTAGATTACTTTTGGCAAAATCATTTCTACAATCATTTATGTAATCTTGCTTTATTTTTGGCTGTTTGGTGCAGTCTCCAGGATGTTTTAGAGATATGACCCATGATATAGAGTCATGTTGTTTGTGATGCTAGGCTCATTTTATTGGTAAATATTTGTTCAAAATTAATTTTTATGTTTTAAAATCGTTAACAATAAGGTAGACTGACTTAACTATCGAAAAGTTGTCAGCCAATTATTTGTTCAAGAACAATTCAGAAAAAATCAAATGAGTACCCAAAAATTCATAAAATTTAATTTTAATTTAAATTAATTTATTTAAATTTTTCCCCGCAGAATTTGACACTCGATATTCACATGTTCTAATCCAATTTAACTTTATCATTTTATGATCCATAATTTTGTTGTTTCCTCGCAACTGGTCATCGACATAATGGAACGAAGATTTTTACATAAAATTAAAATAAAAAAAAATCGTTGGTGCACGAATGGGCGCAGCGCGGTTGCGCAGCCTTGGGTTCGGATATTGTATGTTTCCGGGACTAGGGGGGGTGGAAAAACTGATTTCACAGTGAATTTTGACGTGGTTAAAACCAACTGCCGGCATGCGCAGAAGTCTTGCTAAGATCACAACAGAAAATACTTGATTTATCTCACAGAAATCAATATTGGAGTGTGTCAATTCGTATTTCTTAAGTATCAATCGCGTTCACTGGGCCTCTAATAAAATCCTTAGATTTAACAGCTGCATCGACGATTCCGATCACTCTCGCTACCGATTTCAATTCGCATTTGCAATACAACCAAATTGTGATACAAGCATCACACAAGCTGCTCCGCCGTTCAATCTGCTTGCATTTACCGCAGTGATTGTTCCGTTTGATTTAAATATAAATTTTAATGAAACAATTTCATCGGATTGAACTCGTTTAATTTCTTTATATTCAGAAGTGGTAATATCACAGTTTTTATCAATGACAGTTACAGGATCGATCTCCTTTTAAATACACCTTTATTAACCTTTATTGTCAGAAACACTGTTCCAATTGCCCGAATGCGATGTAACTTCGCATACTTGTTGTTTCTTGCCCCCTGATTATATAATAAAAAAGAGAATCAAATGGAACATTTCTATTGATATTAAAAAGCATATGTTCCCATATGGGAACACTGGGATTTAAACGACAAAAAGTATACTAATCTGATAACATCAATAAATAAACACATAAGTGATGAAGCAATCTTTTCCACGTGAAAAGTGAAGACAAAAATCACATTTCTAAAATTTTATCTTTGTATTTGATTAACATATAGCGCATCGTCCTTGAGTTGTATTGGTGATAAAAATGATCCTGTCCGTCGTACCAGATATCCGTACGCATAATACAAACACCAAGCTGCCACCACTGGCATATTCAGGGAATTTATAAACAAAGGCAACCACCACTTTTTCCCGAAGATTGTTGTTATATAGGCACCAAAAAGTCTATCAAGTAGATCAACGACTCCCATTCCTTCATTGTATTATTTTGATAAGGATCGGCTGCTTCACTTTAACCAAACCTTTTTTGACCCGGCGTTTTGTCGATTGAATGGGCTCATGATTAAAGCAGTTGCTCGCCACATGAACAATAGAATTGTCATGTCATTTAGCCATGTAAACTATGCCATCTTACCAATAATCAAATTCACCACGGCCTTATGATGATAATTTCTTGTCTACCATGACACATTTTGCCCCGCTGTTCGTTCGGTTCAGTCTCACAGTTCCCGTTGCTTTGAAATTCATTTCTCGTAGATCAGTCAACAGTTGATGCGAGATGAAGAAAATGTCGAAGTAAACATGATGCTGGTCTGGCTGTGAATTAGCTTCGACAACGCTGAGTAATTTCTTAATCACACAAGAACCCCAAGGAGATTTTGTAATTGTCTCTTGACTTCTTCCACAGTAAAGCTCATTCATATTTAGGAAACCATATATCATACCATTTGTATGATTTGCATGTCGGGCGAAGGGGAATTTTTATTATCGGACGGACATTGCGTCCGATAGCACATAACAGTATTTAAAAAATTATATATTAGGGTGAACCAAAAGTCTTTTCGTATTTTTATTAAAAATTTAAACATAATTTTACAACAAATAAAAAAATTTAAGTTTCAAATTAAAGGCCATTTGAATCTTGTGAGGAATGTTTTGAATTATATGTTGATATTGTACATTTAGAATGTTGATTCGGATTGGGTCTCTCCTATACAAGTGGATGATTGATATATTCTTTGATTCATACTAATTAAAAATAATTTAATTTAATTTTAAAGTAAAAAGATTTTTAAATAATTATTGCATGTATTATTTATTTTTAATGTAATTAAAAATTTTAATATATTAATTTAATATGTTCTATTTTTAAAAAAATGTTTAGATTTAATTTTAACCAATTAGATTCTTTATAATTAATAATTTTTATGAACGGATTTTCATTTTTTGAATTTAATTAGTTTGAACGCAGAAAAATATTGATCAAGAGAGATGTCAAATAGTGAATGTGCTTGTAATATTAATAAATGTTGTAAACCTCATATTGATGTTGTTAATAAATCTATAGCTTGAACCCATCTATGGGCAAGTTGTGCCATCCCGCTGCGGTACCAATCCTTCTTCTTAGAAGCGAAGAACTGGTGTCACCCGTTTTCGACCTAGGCCAGATTATTGAAGCTGCGACCACGAAGAAGGTGTGCCATAGAGCGGAAAAGGTGATAGTCGGATGGCGCAAGATCCGGACTATACACTGGGTGGGGAAGAAGTTCAAAGGCGTCGAGATTTTTGATTTTTTCCTTTGTTTGTTTGGTGGTGTGCGGTTTTGCATTGTCCTGTTGTAGAAGAACTCAATTTCGATTGATCAAAGCGGGGTATTTCTCGCCAAGTGCCGCATACATTCGATCAAGTTGGGAGCAGTAAAGGTCAGCGTCGATGGAACGACCATTTGGAAACAGCTCGATGTGTATCACGACTTCGAAATTCCACCAAACACACAAAAGTACCTTCCTTGAGAAACGATCTGTTTTCGTTACCGGTTTCGCCATTTGCCCGGGGTCCAACCATCGATTTCGTTAGTCTGGATTACTGAAGTAAACCCACTTTTCATCACAAGTTATAATTCGATGGATGAAACGGTCATCGCGCAGATTTTCAAGCAATTTTAGACAAGTTTCGAAACGCTTTTCGGCTTCAATTTGTGTCAATTCATGAGGCACTTCTCGACATCGTCTATTGACCTTGCCAAGAGCGTGAAGGTGTCGTACAGTAGATGTTTGAAGAATATCGAGTTCGGCCTACAAACTGCGAGTACTTATTAACGGATTTGTCTCGACGAATTGCTCCGGAATCTACGATGATAGGTCGACCTGAACGTACATTGGCTCCGAGATCAATGTCGCCTTCGTTGAACCTTTTGAACCAATTTTGTGCAGTACGATTTGAGACCACATTATTGTCTTCAACTTCGCAAATCTTCTTTGTTGCTGCAGTTGCGATTAAGCCATGTTTCCAATTATGGCGTAAAAGAACACGAATTTCAAAATTTTCCATGATATTTTTAAAAGATCATAAAAATTATATTAACGACTAATTAGAAGTTTTAAAATATATTGTGATAGAGCAGTTTAAGAGCTTTTAAACACATAATAAACACATAATAAATACGAAGAGCTTTATAACACATGTATATAAAATATCTTTATTTGGTAATAAGAAACAATTGAACAAAAAGACGTAGAAAATACGAAAAGAATTTTGGTTCACACTAATAGTTTAGCTATCAAAAAAATCAGATTTCAAAAATAAAATAATTCGTATTTTACAATTCAATTGGAGTAGAATTTTTAATCGTATAACAATTCAAATAATAACAATTTTATAATGCAAACATTTAAATCGAAAATAATGTCAATTGCACAAAAAATTCATTTTGAAATAATTTCATTCATATAAAAATGATTTACAGCAAGCGCCAAAAAATTCGAGAAATTGTTTTTCAATATTTTTTAAAAATCAGAAAAAATTGAAAGTGATTTAAAAAATAACTATGACTGACAAAGCTTGCTCTGATTGATCGACAAATAGGAGCAAGTCAATTAACCTAATCACACCTTGCTTACATTTCGGTTAATATCTTTAAAATTTCGGTTTTTTGTGTGATTGTGTGTGTGGGAAAGTCGTTTTCTTTAAAGAAAGCTGGTTTGGTGTTCGATAAGTGTACGACTGTTTCTTTTCCATATTTGATTATTTTAGCGTTTAGCGAGAATAACTGTAAGTTTTTGAATAGGCCAGTGTAGGTTGGTGCTAGTCCGATCGGCATTTAGTTTTTTAACCACATGTATTTAACCTCGTAGAGTGACTTTGATAGATTAGGCTTGAAATTATTGTAAGCTTTACAGCAGTGTCGGGCAACCTGTGTGCCACGAAAAATTCTGGGGGCAACACGAACGTTTTTGTACAATATTTAAAATAATTAAAGTTATTGAACTTTTATTGAACTAGTTATTGGAGTATTACTGTAGCAATATTAGTCGTATTTTCGCATCGTTGTAAAACACACAGTAAGTTTCGCTCACAGTAAAATCTGTTGGTCAAACAACAGTGTGTGGTGTCCACGACTTCAGCATTAAATTTTAATTTAATTTAAATTTTCAATTAATTTACTTAATGCCGCCCGGTGGAATATGATATATAATTTTTCTTTTAACCTTTTCTTTATTTATTTAATTAGTATTTTTCCCCCCATCTTGTCAATCCTCGCAACTGGGGATCAAAAATAAATTTGAACAAAAAGTCAATATTTAATTTTGAAAGACAAAGTATCTTGACAATTATTTAAATAATCAGAATTGTACACATTTTTCAAATCAAAATAATCAAGATTTTTTGTGTATCTTTTTATTGTCATTTTATCATACAAAACAGTGAAAAATAATTTTTTGTGGCGCAAGAATCCTGTGTTTATAATTTATTCTTCGCGAGAATCTCGCTCACTTTTTACTCAATGTAATTTAATTAAACATTATTAAGAAAAGCTCTTATACTATGTATTCTAAATTCTCTCAAAACTAGATAGAGGGTGTAGTGATCGAATATGAAACAAAAAAAACATTACAGTTTTGTTTAATTAATACTTGATGACACAATTGTTTAAATAATAGCCGATGACACAAATTTTTAAACAAAATTAAATAAATCTCTATTGTGAGGAATGTTTTGGATTGTGCGTTGATATTGTGCATGTTGTATGTTGATTCGGATTGTGCCTCTCCTACACAGATGGATGATTGGTATTTTCTTTGATTCTTACTAATTAAAAACAATTTAATTTGAATTCTGGCAATTCAAGGTCGATGTATAATATTGTAATCGGATGGTGATGCAGTCTCGTGCCTGTTCCCTGAATTGCCAAGGTCCCGGATAGGTTTAAAAGTTTAAAGACGCCTTGGTGTTATCTGTTGTCAGAGTACAGGGTTGGGTGCAGCGCCGTGCGTTTTCTTTGAAAGTAGCATAGTATATACATGTCGACGATTGGGATTTTTTGTGGTCAAAGTATTTGCATCCAGCGTTGCACTTTTTTGCCGCATCTGCGAATCTTTTATTGTAGTAACGAATTGATGTCCTGACTTTCTGGACCTGTTTCGGTTTGTGCTGTTCGAGAGGGATGGAGGGTGTGTTTAGTTGTAAGACACTAGCAGTGAGGTTTTTTATGGCATCTTTCACCTCTTTTATCTATTCTTGGAGTGCTTGGATTTCATTGTGGCTCGGGGTTAAAATGGTGGCCATGACGACAGGTGTGGTTTAATATGAGCGTATCAAATTGACAGACCTGTCGGCTATTTTAGCTAATTCTTCGAATGATACTGACGTCGGCGCTATCGCAATTAACAGCTGGAGTTGAGTTTGTAAGGCTGCAGTGAAAGGTTGCCTCACTGAATCATCGTCAGTAATTGTTATCCCAAGTCGGTTCAGGTTTGCTTGTGCGGTGGCGAGATATTGTGAGGGTGATGTCGTCCCTAGCGACTAGATCTTGAAGGACATGTGAAGCAGGTCTAACTGTCACGATTGGTCGAAGTTAGTATGGCTTGTCTTAATTGCTCATAAGCCTCAGTGTAGCTGAGGATTTATGCGAGATTGTTGATTTTGGTCAGATATTTCTGCTGTAAGTGTGAGAGTATACTGTAAGCTTTTAGCGCCGGTGTAGTGATACCTGAGGTGGTGGCCCAAGTTGCGTGGAAATCTAACCAAGAAATTGCGGAATTCTGTGCGTCCAAGAAAAAATTTATGCAATTTATTAGTATTTTATAGGTCTCAGTAGATTTTGAGTCAATAGCGTCGGTTGTTCCCCCTCGTCAAGTAAAAAACGATTCTGTCGCTATCAATGTTTGACCTTATCACGTTGAAAGAGTTGTCATGGTATTAAGGTATGAGTTTGCCTTTCAATATAAGAAATAAAGCTATCGTGATTGGGATGTGCGATTATTGTGTGTAGGTTTTGCGTCAAGTAGTGTAGGGTAATCATGTATGTATGCAGGATGTTGCCAAACGACCGAATTTAGATACAAGAATTACACGAAAAATGATTGAAATCAACATTATCGATACCACTGTCAACTAAAAGAAAGGGATGTGCTTCCTTTACTGCCGTTCGGTTGAATGGATTGTCTCCCGAGTCGGGAAATATTGTCGAACTAATTACATAGCTTTGGGTTTCGAGCTGTTTGCTGACTTTTGACGTTCTTGGGTAGTTCCACTTAGGTTGGCGCTATTATCGGTCCCAGATTTCTGGTTCTGTCTTTCAGTGATACGATTGATTTTAGCTGGAACGTTGTCGGTTAATGATCGGTCACTATTTTTAACTATTGATCTTTGGTTTTTGAGAGGTTATCAATTGTTAAACGATTGTAAATTGCCGGGGGTAGCTCAGTTTTATCGACTTTCTGTGAATCTTGAGTGTTTACGGTTGACATGGCCGTGGCAGGTTGATTAGCATCGGTTGCTTGACTGAAATCAATAGGATTGTCGTTGTGAGAACGCGGGTAATAAATGGGATGTGGAGTTCCCCCAAACGTGGTGTATATAGTCGAGTTGTAGAGTTGATCTGTCAATCCATCATTTTTATTACGTGGTTTTCGGTAGATCGGTTGCTCTCGGTTGAAAATTTGATATTGTTGTCGATCGGTTCCGGAGCGGGTTTGAGTGGTAATCCGTTATTATCAGTCTCAGTTGACAGTTAAAATTAGTTGACAATCAGTAACCCTCATAATTTTCATTAACGATCACTGTTGAGGACAGAAGATGTCCTAAATCTGTCGAAATAAAAGAAATCCAGGAACGAAATGAATTTTATTAAACAACTTTATAACAATTATAATTATCAATCCATAATTATCAATTTTTAATCATTTTTATTATTTTTGATTTTGATGTCCATAATAAGTAGGGCATTACAATCACCTTTCCCAAGTTGAATGTAATAATGAAAATTGTATTTCTATTGTTAGTGGTATTTATGATGATCAATGTTGTGTTGAGGAAAAAGGATGAAAAAGCCGCCTATGAAGAGTTTTCAAAATTTAAATAAACGGTATAATTGTTATTGATTTGTTCAGAAAAAGATTTCTGAAAACAGTCGTCAACTTCCAATTGTTAGTGGAAGGATTTGTGACAGAACAAGTCAAAACTTCAACGTAAAAAAATTTCTTGATCGAAGTGTGAGATCCAAATATCTAGACCATGATAGCTCGGGCGCATTATCTAAGGAAAATTTGGACGCTAAACAATCAGAGGAGCAGTTCAAGACGGTGTTGGAAAAGACGCTGAAACACAATCATAGGTTGGTTATGACTGGGCTCTTCTGGATAGACTTCGTGGCGATGACATGCTGATCAAAAATATTAGTTACTGGATTAACACAACCTTTTGAAAGTGTTTAGGGGGCTTTAAAACCTTGCAATGCAAGACTTCAAGGGCTCGGCGAGCGAGTTCCTAGAGGCGGCAGCGAAGTTCATCGTCTACATGATACTGGTGGCGATGTAAGTATGCTACAGTGACTGGAGAACATTTCTCAACTGTTTAGAGTGATGCCGGAGTTAATCAAGAAAGAACTATGTCGGTTTCATTCGAGCGGAAAATTAGCGTTTTGGGAATTCAAGGCGTGTGCAGGAGGTCACTGTCAGGAGAGACGACATGCTAATGATGTAAAAGAACGAGAATCATGAGTTGATCCTATTGCGGTATCACACGGGCTCTCATTTAAAATCAAGACAACTTTTCACTAGATTTAGCCGGTCGAGCAGCCAGAACCACGCTGATCTAGGTGACTTGCTTTACATTCTAAGGAACGCAAATGAATTTTGATGAGAAATCGGGATTGCTAAGTTGATTATAATCAACCGAAGGCAGGGATGGGGCCAAACTTGTCAAATCGTGGTGAAGTCGAAGTGCTGCAAATTGAATGTAATTGGATTTTGCGATTGCCCAGCTAAAAACCAAAGGCTCGGACTAAAGGATCGGACCGAACTCGGCTACTTAGATAGTTCTAATGTAACCATGAACTGATTATTCAGATTCTGAACAGAGAAGATAGATGAATTGAATTTAACAGTCAGCTGTACCAGCAGATCAATGAAGACAGACACTTTACAGGGACAGTGTGTGCCTTAGGAGCATGATCCGTGTTAGCTTAGGATAATTCATTTGTTTTAATACACCGGTACCGGTAATTGTTTTCACTTTTAAAAAATTCCTTTGTTGGCGTGTTTGGTATATCTACACATAGTAAATATAAAATTAAATGAAATATTAGAGAAATCTAAATTCCGCGAAGTATTATTTATGTATTTAATATTATTTAAAAAAATACATTATTAAATTTACATACATATAATCACACATATAACATTAAATTTATCCAAGTAATTCATTGAGTACGGAGCAACCCAACATACGAATACATTAGTTTACAATTGTTAAGTGAAATTGTATGTGAAGTATTATTAACGGGAAATTAATAACTTGACCTTTAACTGTGGCATACCACCGTGGGATCGGTCTTTATAGAGGTGGCCACTGCTTCTGTTGATCGAAGTGGACGACGCTCAACGAATCACCGATATAATCAAAACGGCGGTCGATTCGGGTGCCAATCGGTGTGATTGAATCGAATGATTGATTATTCCCAAGCGACCATTGAGTGCATAGACTAGGCTTTTGTATTCGGCCCATAGGAGTGGTTGGAGCGCCACAATTCGGTGAGAATGGATCGAGTGATAGTAATCGACAATAAATCGACGATGGTCAGCTGCTGCTTGCTGTTGACAATGATGAAATTGAAAATTAATCGATTGAATTGAAACGCAGTAGCGATTTAAAATGATGTCAAATCGATTTCGATTTTATAAATCAAACCTTTTAAATTTAAATTTTTTTTTGCTAACAGTAGTTCGATAAACAAGTAGTTTTTGATATCACAATTTGCCATTATTTTTTTCTATAAATAATTTATATAGTGATTTTAATATTTAATTTAAAGGTATAAATAATTATATAGAAATTAATTTAATAAGATTTTAATCTTATAAAAGTGGCCACTACACAGTAGCGTAGCGCTCCCCTCAGGGGCCAATGGCAAAATGCTTGTGGGGCCCTATCGCCCCTATCGCATTACAAAATTTTTCACGAAAGCACTTAATTTTGATGGAACGTTACATAAATATGGTTGTAATAATTACTCTCACTTGTTTAAGCTTTAACAATATTGTTTTAGAAAATTTTCGTTCGGTAATCTGTTAGACTCAGGCTGTCACGAAAAGCAAAACAATTACCCTAGTCAGACAACTTTTATTCGCAACAGATTCTCAGACTCACAGTTATTATGAATAGTTGATAACATATTCAGCACTCAGCAATAAGTCAATAGAAAGGTTAAAAAATTTCATGGCGTGACTTCTTGTTAGCAAAAACCGTAATTAGTTCATCTTTGTTCAGGATCTTGGCTTGCTCATTTTAGATAGACAGTAGGGCCAGTCCTGCCATCCGTTCTTGGGAAATAGTAGATCGGAGGTATGTCTTGATCAATTTCAGTTTAGAGAATGACCGCTCGCAGCTTCCTACTGTCACAGGGATTGTGATGAAGAGAACACAGGCTGTACACAGTTCTGACATACATGCAACCATTTTCAACTCCACCAATAGCTGGAGGATATCAGAAACAGTGCTCATCTTTTGGACCTCCAGACTAAATTCCCGTCGAAATGCACGAATTTCAGCAAGCAGATCTTCGCTTATATCTTTTGGGTAGGGCTCGATTAATCTTTTTACTTCCACCTCTAGGTCTTCGTTAGAAATGTTCGACAACTTTTCAGGGTACAAAAATGAAAACAAGTCTGTCACTTCCTTTTGTTCCTTGAAACGCCACTCCAGTTGCTGTAGGGCTGTGTCAACGATGGGGTAGAAGATCTGCACTTTGAAACGCTCTTCGTTGTCATTAATTCGGTCGCCAGGAGTCAGTTCATCATGAAAAACAGGAGCACGTCTTGCGCGAACCTGTGTGAATGTCGAATTTGTATTCCACACACCTGCAAGAGCCTGAGCAGTCAGGACAATATTTTCCCAGGAAACACGCAGAAATTGTAGCTCACCATGCGCCATCGAGAGTAATGTCGCCGCTCGAGATAAGTCCATTTGTTTCCCCTCAAGTTCCACCGACGCCTTGTTAATTGCAACGAGGATCTTTTCCCAGATGACAAGAAATATAACAAATTCAAATTTTTCAAGTTGTTTTCGAAGATTCATGGCGTCACCTCTCTCTTTTGCATTCTTGCTTTCCAGACATATTCTTGTAAGAACTTTCAAAATGTCAACATAGCGATTTTTGACAGCACGTACTGCATCAACT
>MQRK01250761.1:0-11269 GCA_001938485.1 Girardia tigrina
CGCTAATCCGGGTTTTGAGATGACAATTTGTCTCTCCGATGTACGAGTTTTGACACCCGTGACAATTAAATTTATATACCAGATTAGCTTGCAAATCACAAACTGTTTTCGATTTGTTTTATTATGTACAGATACACGAGTTAAAAAACAAATAAAACAAGAAAATACTGAAGAATACAAAAAAATCATTAAAATTCCATATTCTGAAGGATTTAGAGCGTTTAAGATGAGTATTTGTAGAACAATAAGTAGTGCTAAAGTGTCTCTGTCACATCCAAAGTTCAAAGTTTCCTCTCAAACAAATCGAAAACAGTTATGTAGTTATTAAGAAGTACAGAGATGGTTTGTCTTTTAAAAGACAATTAAAGGGTGTTGCCAGAAACAAAAGCTTGGATACTCAGCATATTGCCACTTTAAGAACATGCATTGAAGAGAATAGTGGTACAAGTCTCAATTCTTTAAGATTAAAATTCATCGAAGCTTACCAGCTTAGTGCTTGTATTTCTACTGTCGACAGATATGTCAAAGAATTCCATTACACAATAAAGCGGCTATATAATGTCTCACAAAGAAGAAACGACGTGGATGTGATTAATACAAGAGCCAATTATGCAAATCATTGACTTTATATGAAGACGCGTCTAATGTATTATTTCTTGATGAAGTTGATTTTAATGTATCACTGAGAACGCGACGAAGGAGAGCGCTGATCGGACAAAGAGCTGTTCATACACTTTCAAACTTACGTAGCAGGAACATTTCCGTTTGTTGTAGAATGAACATAAATGGAATTATCGGCTACAGACCATATAATACAGAGTTCTTTCTTTTGTTTTTAGACGAACTTTTGGAGAATTTAGCAAACCAGGACAGGCGAAACATGATAATTGTTTTGGATAATGTTCCCTTTCATAGGTCAACCATAATAAGTGAAAGAATACGACAGTCAAAACTCGAATATTGTTGCTTCCGGCCTATTCATCATTCTTAAACCCGATAGAAAATTTATTCTCCCAATGGAAGCAGATTGTTCGAAATTCCAACTGTCAGAATGAAAATGAACTTTTTGAGGCGATACAAAATGTGCAACGACAGATTACACTTGAAAACTGTAATAATTTTAATTTGCGTAGGTGTAAGTTTATTGTTAGGCGTTGAAACAACAAAATGATTCACGATGGTTAAATAAAGTCTGTTATGTTACTTAGTTTTTTTTCTAAAAAAATAAATGTATTTTTAAAATTTTATTTCTTATTTTAATCACTGTTATTTACTTTTCTACATTTTTAATTTTTTGAGTTTGGAAAAGATTAATTTTTTTTACCATGATTCAAAATCGATTTGAAAGAATTAAAAAATTAAAAATGATTTGTAATCATTCAAAATGAAGCAAGAAACGGTGTGTATACAAAAATTATGTTAAAGCTTTGTTTAAGAAATTGATTACTGTACATATTTCGGAAATTCTTTTCCATGATTATATTTGTTTGTTTTTTATATTCCTTTTTTATAAAGTGATTTTAGAGGGAAAAATTTATTTATTTAATTTAAGATCTTTTTGCATAATATAGGAAAAATTTTATAAAAATTTTAATTAGATTTGAAACGGCTTTACCTTGTTCATTTTGAATGTTTATTAATAGATTATTGTGTCTTATTAAGGATTCACAAAACTGCCGTTTGTAGTGGGAATTAAAGCCCTTCTGTAAAGCACAAAATTCATCCTTTAAAACAGAAGAGAGATTATATTTTTAAAATGCAACCAATGATCATGAATCTCACTCGATCGATTCGATTGTGAATGCTCACTTTTGGATTCATTCATCTTTTATAAAAATGATAAGAAGACAAAAACATTAAATAAATTTTATTTTTAAAAATACAAAATTACTTTTATTTCAATTTTGTGTGCTTCTAACATCATCTAATTGCATTTGCGCAATTTGACCTTTTTGTGGGTTGCTCGGGTTGATGTGATATCATCAACCAACTGTTGCACAATCAGTAAAGTAAAGTTGTTACTTTAAAGTTTAAAGTTTAAACTCACTAATATGGGTTTTGAAATGACGACGTGCGAGTTTTTACACCCATGGCAATCAAATTTATAAACCAGATTAGCTTGCAACTCACAAATCGTTTTTGATTTATTCAAGAGGACGTTTTGAACTTTTAATGTCATTGAAACAACTTTGATAAAACTTATTTTTTTGCGAATAACTCTTCTTAAATGCTTTAAATCCTTCAGAATATGGTATTTTGATTGGTTTTGTGCTTTTCAATGTTTTCTTCATTTATTCCGTTCTTAACCAGTGTTTGTGTACATGTTGGCTCTCAAGCGTCCTCTAAGAATATTTAAACTATGATTCGAGGCTTCAAAATTTGAAGACAAACTCCGAACTCTGTGAACTAAGCTCTTTATCATACTTTCTCTATATTTTTTCTCACGAAAGTTCTGTTGTGTTGTCTTGTATATGTAGTCTTTCTGTATAATTCAGTTCGATATTTCCCATTCATTCTAGTAACAAGAATGTCAAGAAAAGGAATTTTGTTATTAATTTCCTATTCTGTGCTGAATTTGATTTTAGGATTAAGGTAATTCAAGAATGTTAAGAATGTTGCTGCAAGGATTTGATTTTTGAAAGCAAGATAGATGTCATTTACAGATCTTTTGTGGAGCATAGGTTTTTTGCTAGGATATGTATCGATTTTACCCTCAGAAGACTTCATAAAAATACTCTTTGTTTAAAAAGTAACAAATATAATTGCCGATGATGGCAAATGAATTCTGAAACATGTACAAAAACCAATTTCATAAAAAAAGCTTTGACCAAATTAATTTTAAAAAATGTTAAATTAGCTTTCACAATTCTTAGTTTATTTGAGTCAACTAATTTAATAATAATTATAAGGAGTTAGTTAAAATTTTCGATTTGCTGAATAATTTAATGTTTTTAATTTAAAAATTTTGCAAAAATTAAATAATAAAAACAGTGTTTAAAATCTAAAAAATCTAAAAGTTGATATATTTCAGTAGAAATTTTTAAAACAAGAACTTTAAAAGAAATAATAAAATAAATAAAAGTTATTGCGTAAATTTATATATCAAGCTGGTACAAAAGTATTTTTACGAAATTAAATAGTTTTTTACAAAAATTATTTTAAAATTAGATGTATATATAAATGTAAAAATTAATTTTATTATGTTTAGAATATTTTTTAAAAATTCATAATAAAGATTTAGTTTAAATAAAAATTTCTACAACTAGTATGCGCTTAATAATAAATATTTTTTAAATTTTACAAATTGATTGCTTCTTATTTAAATAAAATAAATTAATTTTATAGTTAATAAAATTTTATAAAATCATTCTAAAAATAATAAAAAAGTTTGAATTAAAAAGAAATGTTCAAAAATATGTTATAGAATATAATAAATCATTTTTAAATTTAAAATATTTTTTACAAATTGAAAGTAAATTTTATGAGGCGAGACGAACATTTTAATTAGCGAAAATTTGTTTGAAAATCTCGATTTGTGATATTAATAAAAATTTTGATGTTGAATTATGAATATTGAATCTGATAATGATGAAAGGGACATAAACGCTACTGACAATAATAATTAATAATTAGACGTGTAATTTGATTAATTAAGGCGAAATAGGCACAAAATAAAAATCGACCAACATAAATTAGACTGTTTTTACTAGGTCACTTAAGCTCATTTGTTTGTGTATCAAATTGAGGGTCGACTTCCATATTCTCCCAGACAAAAATAAAACATTATCAAACCTTATAAAAACACGATCCGTGTTTTGAATATTTGCTGGTATTAACTGATTCTAATTAAATACTTTTCAAAGAAATGGCCATAAAATCTGCTGCGTTTATGTAAATATGTTCATTAATTTTAAATTTTATATTATTTGAAACATTCGCTAACATTTGGTGGGCCTAAACACACCAGCTCTGTCCTCAAATCCTAACTCTAACCGAAATTTCTATAAAACTAAAATTTAATGAATGATTAAAAAAGATTTTCAGTATTACTTTTTAAAATGTATTTTATTAGAATAAGCTCATTTGTATTTTTCGATCAATCTTGTGATTCATATTTGAGAAGGAATCCAAATAGTTTTCAGGTCATTAGAAATGCAAAGATTTAAGATTATTTTCACAATGTCTTTTTCTTTGGCTGGTAGAATATGGAAGGCGTACCAAGATAATGTTTAAGCATTGACACGCGTCCAGGTCTTGTAGTTTAATAGTTTGACCAAGTTGTTACGCAAGATTAAGCAAATAATAATCGATTGTGTAATCACTTGATTCAAACAAAATAATCCTAAAATAAGAATCAACGAAATTAAAATACCTTGTTTTCATGGCGATAGTTTGATCCATTCATTTGTGTATCAAGTTAATTGCGGATTTATGAAGAAAAAATCGACAATCAGTGGTCTGAGTTGGCGTCAGCAAGTGATGTCACACCGAATTGAGCATGTCCAGACAAGAAAGTCCTGGTTGAAACTCACGACACCGCATCCATCTATAATCTAAATCAGCTTATGGTGGGATAAGATTGAATGTAAAATTCTCTTGTCCCACTAAGACACATCCACTGTCCAGTATGGTATGTTAGGCTTTTTCAGCTTTCTAGAGAGGTTCTTTGAGTTTGCTTATTATTATTTAGAGTTCAATAAGCTTCAAATGTGCATTTTCCACTTGATGATGTCCCTGGTCATATAGATGATGTTGTTACATAGTTGCACTGAATGAATATAGTGAATGCTTTAGATCTAGAAACAGTTCAGACTTGAGCCTCGTTGAAAACCTGATAATAATACGTATGAAAGTGCTCTCTTTATGTTTACTAGTCCTTCTGAAATAAGAAATGCAATACAAACTGCCGTTTTTTCTTTCCTAAATGAATAAACATAAGGCGTTACAAAATGCTCTGAAGGTTGTTAATTGCATGCATTCATTTGGTACATAACAATACTCGAATATTTTATAACTTTCGACAATAAAATTAATTCTTGTTTCAAATTAATAATTAATTATTGTATGAATTGCTGCGTATGAAATGCCTAGCAGTAAACAATCACGTTAATTACCATCCAAACAGCTCTGAGGTCCTATGGAAGCACCACGATCTCGTTTGTTCATCGAGTAGCACCAAAATATCATCAAATAACTATTCCTTGTTAAATTAAAAATGCCTATGGATTTCCTTAGTTTAAGATTAATTATTTAACATGTGGGCCTCTGTACCTGATTGGGTACAGTGAAACAATTGAAGGTAGTTGTAATTTTTTACTTATTGCTGCTGGAACACAACATTAGGGTAACATTAGACAAATCGTGTACAGATTCACGAATTAGGAAACAATTAAAAGAAGAAAATACTGAAGAATACAAACAAATCTTTAAAATTCCATATTAAACGTTTTGTATTAATAAATTTTTTAGTTTTATTTTAGCGGTTAATGGGTTAAATATATAAATTTTATATTCTGATTAATTTAATATTTAATTTATTGAATTAAAATTTTCACGTTTATGATTTACGATTTTAATTTGTTCACTTTGACATTTTCTATGAACAATTTGATGGAACCCAAATGCGAACAAAGATGCGTTCAAGGTTTTTGAATCTTTGAAATTAATTATTGATAAACACTTGTTGATTATTTGTATTTGTGATTGCATTCGCCTACTGTTAACCTTTGCCGGAGATCTCCTTATCCGGTTGTCTTCTACTGTTTCCACTTGATCCATGCTGTTAGTACTCAAGTGAGGTGTAAAATGACATCTTTAGTATTTACAAGTCGCTTCAACTTAATCGTCCATGCAAGGATTAGACCGACTATCACACCATATAGACCTCTTGCTACGTGGTGCGCTCCATAAGTAGTGAGCCTAACATAAAAAATAGTAAATTTTTCATAACAAGCAAGTTATAAAGGTATCATTTCTCAAAGAAATCTCCATTCACACCAACATATTTTTTTCCAGCGCACAACAAGGTTCAGTAAGGCTTTTTCGAAAAATTTCTGTGGCTGTTGAGCCAAGAAATTTGAGACTGCATCCTTCAAGTCTTCTTTCGTAGCAAAATGTTGACCCCTGAGAGCTCGCTTGAGGTGGTTGAAGAGATGATTATCGGATGGCGCCAGATCCCGGCTGTATGGAGGGTGTGAGAGCAGGGTGAGGCCACAACCCTCAATTGATGACATTGACAGTCCACTTGTGTGGATGGGTGCATTGTCGTGCAAATAATGTAAATTACAAACTCTGCTCTTCCTTCTCAGCTTTCTGGCCTGTAGCACGAGCCGGAAATAGTATTACTGTTGATACGAACACCAGCTTCCGCAAAATCAGCAAGGATTTATTATTTGCATCTCATTATTTACTATTTGCATCTCACAAAGTGGTGAGCATGAGAGCTTTTTTGTGAGAGGTTGATGATTGCAACTTCTTCGAACACCCTTCCCCTGGCAGCTTCCACTCTTGAGATTCACGTCTTGATTTTGGGACATAAAGGGCAAGTGGTGTTTCATCCATTCCATTAATATACTGTAAGAAGCGGTCTCCAATACATTCATAGATGTTTAAGTTTTCCTGACAGTACATCAATCGCCGATCCTTCATGTCTGCTGTTTAAAACGGTGGCACGAAGCATGAACACAATTTTCTAATTCCAGTTTCCGCAAGCAGTGATTGTATGGTACCTGTGCTGACATTTAATCGCATTGTCAGTTCTCTGGTGGTGATTCGTTGCTCACACTGCACGATTTCCTTGAGTTTTTTCACTATTTCTTCGCCAATTTCACGTGGCCTACCTGACTTTTCTTCATCAAAAACAGACGTTCGACCATCTCGAAAATGGATGAACCATCATTTGACAGTAGATATGGATGGACTCTCTTCACCATAAACAGAACTAAGCTCCACGAATATTTCTTCCCGGCTTTTCCCTTTCATTAACAAGAAACGAATAACACTTTGATACTGGACGTTTTCCAATGACATTTTCGAATTTATGCGCTCTCTAACCTCAACACAAATAATAGATTAAAACAAAAATCACAAATATTACCATAATAACTTGTTTGTTATGAAAAAAAATTCAACGGAATCAGAATATTATTTCTATGTTAGGGTCACTACTTATTGAGCGCACCACGTATGGTCTTGTGGTGGGTACATAATTGTATGAATTGCTTTCTAAATGGCCATTTCATTCCCAGAAAAAGATCGTTTGTCTTGACCCTCCACTCGAATTAGTGAATCAGCTAATGATCAATTTTATCGAATGATAATTAAATGTGAATGATCGAAAATCAGACGAGTTTTATTAAATTAAATAAATTGAATAATTATTATATAAATATCAATATTGAACGAAGACCAATTTGAAATACATCGTTTGTTTGAAATGAGTGCCAGTGATTGGTTAAGTGATAAATGCGTTATCGCGCGTGTGTGTGTGCATGAGTCACTGCACTATTTGTACAGAGGGGTGTGTGCACATCAGTCCATCAAGTGAATCTGGCCTGCACCGCGTCACGATATCAGAGGTGAAAACACCATTCGATTGTCTCATTGGTCAGTTACCACTATACAATTGAAATTTCGCACTTAGACTTGTATCAGTAGCACAATTGACGATGATCCATCCCTTACAGGGTTCTCAGGAGAATATCGGCCATAAGCCTCCGGATAACGTGATCCAGATGAGAGACCTCCGGTCGAAGAATGACATGACCGGTCCTTCTAAGAAGAGTCATCAACAGCGACAGAGTAAAAACAACGGATCTCCGTATCCTGTCGGAACATATCGTCCCTATGACGTTTACGATTCTGTTCCGGTGCCAGACGCGTTCCAGCGACGACATAGTATGGATTCCCTGTACAATGTTGACAACCGAAAGATGCCACAGAAGGGCAGCGTCCTCTCTTTCCACAACATCAAGTACAAGGCCAAGTCGAAGAAGTATCCGTGGAGTAAATCCGAATCGAAAACGATCCTGGATAATGTCAGGTACTTGCTGTCGGATAATGAGCGATGAGATTGATGGGTCAATGTTCTTTCCATTCAGCGGTATCATGCTCCCGGGCATCAACGCCATCATGGGACCCTCCGGCAGCGGAAAATCATCGTAAGTATTTCTATTTATTGCGAATGATTTATTAACTTATGATATCAGTACATTATTATTTATCCATGGAAATAATTTTTATACAAAAAATTAAAACAAGACGATCACTGATCTGGTATACAAATGGTTGTCTTAAAGGTAAGATACATAAATAAAGTTGAGTAGATCGAGTAAGATGCTTAATCATAATGAATGTTGCTAGGGTAAAACTGCAAAAGATTCGAGTTTCTGTTAAAGATCGATTCAAATGTTAGGGATCGTTCAAATTTATGATATTTTTACATTAAACTAATTTCGACTACTATTTCCCTTATTCCTGCTACTTTTTATTTAATATTACATAAATTTATTTTCAGTGTCCGACCATGATTTATGGCTAAGTATCACTTACTTGGATGCGCGTGGAGACATTTCGCCATAAACAAACAAGTTTCAAACACATCTATCGTTTTTTAGAAGTTGCTTTTCCAGCGAATGATTTCATACATAAAATGTGTCGCCTTGATGAACCATAAAGCTCTCTAATCAAAATCCCGTATTTCCAAAGTTTTCTTTGATAAGGGCGTTAAAGTGACATATTCCTCTACATTGGAAATGTGGTGTTTGTATAGTACCGAACAATGCATAACATAGGATAGCATATTTTCACTTTCATTTCCTCGCGCGATAATACGTCTTTATCAAATAGTCTTCCCCTAGCCGTAAGACCACAATTCATCAAGCATAATGTGAGTATTCTTATTTTCTCAAAACATCAATATAATATCTAGAATATACTTAATGTCTTCTTTTGCTTCATGTAAATATTTTTTTGAGTTTTTTTGTTGTTGACTTCACCTGTTTCTCTTGATAAATATTCTTATTTTCATAACGCATTGTTATCTTTTCTTTGTGATGATGTTCTCATTGGAAATAGCCTTCCAGTCTTTGCCATAAATACATTTTCACTTTTGGTAACTGTTGTCATTATTTCTATTTATGGTATATTAGGTTGGCAGAAAATTTTTGCATCTTTTAGGTTGTTAATTTCAAAATCTATATCTTTCATTATCTTTGTTCTTTATCTTTTTATTCCATCTATCTGTATTCTACAACCGAAATAAGAACCATTATAATCAGCACATTTTTGTCAACGAATCATAAGGCGATTGATTCCATCAGCGAAAACATTTGGTATTCAGGATTCAATGAAGTCGACGAATGTTCCTTTTACTTGGTCTTGATTGACAAAGATCCAACAATGAGAAAGTTATCTAGATATTTGAAAAAGTGGTAATCCGTTGTCGAAAGATCTTGGGAGTATAGTTGATGAGGGAGAATTTGGATCTCCAAATCGTTCAATTCTTATACAATGATTCGTGAAACGTGCAGTTTGAAATTGCCATTCAAAAGTATTGGACCCCCTATTCTCTAATTCTAGCTGCTGTTGACGTAATTTTTCAAATGTATAATCAATATCGTAACATTTGAACTCTGTTGAATTATTCGGACACGTTTCCAATAATGTGAAGTGACACCTGTCAACGACCCTCATACTGTAACCATAATCTTTTTTGTTGTTTTGTGTCTTTTAAAAGTGTTTGGTGGGCTAATTCTTCTCCAGTCACCATCGGGAACGCTTCTGGTTTTCAAACAGACTAAACTTTTAATTAAATTTAATAATGCAGTTCAAAATGGGTCATTCTTGCTAAGCAAAATTTGAGAAGAAGAAACTTAAACAGTGAAAATAAAAGGCTATCATAAAAATCATGACGGACTATTTTTCAAGTTTCTTTACATACCCAATTCGATTAAAAGCCTATTCAACGTATGGTGATTAATATTAAATTTTCCAGTCATGACTCGAGTTGTCTGAAATAAGTCGGCTTCGACCAAAACTTTCATTTTGTGATTCTGATTACTGTATGTCGACCGCTTCTTAGTATATCTTCAACATCCGAATCGCCAGTATTAAGAACATTTAAACAAGTCTCGTTTGAAGTTTTATTACAATCACATTTAGAGTTATTATGACTCTCAGAAGGTCTTTCATCGTTTGTCATCATTCTAATAGGTTTTCTTATTTCTGTTTTTAATCATGATTATTCGAACAATTTTTCTAAGTCATTTTTTAAAATATTTAACTTTAAAAAATTATTAATTAAAAATAATAATTTTTAACATTTCTCAATAAATCCCAAAATAATAAAAATGTCATCAAATTATTAAAAATGCATTTAATTTAAATTTTACTAAAAATATTAAACCTAATTTTAATTGTCAAATAAAAAATATGAACTTATCAAATTATTATTTTAATTATGTTCGAATAGTCAGTCACTTTAAATTTAATTAAAAAAAATACCAATTTCCATCTGGGTGGAGAATCACCATTCTAAATTCAATATGCTTAAATCAACATACAGCATCACTACATTTATACATTCAAACAATTTAAAATATTCATCACATCCCCCTCGGTTTAAATGGCTTTAGATCTTGCCGTCCTCTAGTTGTATCTCATAACTTCTTTCGTGTCTTTGCTTTATAATTTAGCTGGTCCCATATAACGGTCATCATCTTTTGAGGGTTCCACGTCAAAACGCCGCAAACAAAAACGCCGCGGACAAAACACCGCGGACTAAACGCCGCGTGACAAAAACGCCGCATGACAAAAACGCCGCGAACAAAAACGCCGCGAACAAAAACGCCGCGGACAAAAACGCCGCGAACAAAAACGCCGCATGAAAAAACGTCGCGAACAAAAACGCCTCGAACAAAAACGCCGCGGGTAAAACGCCGCGGACAAAAACGCCGCGTGACAAAAACGCCGCATGACAAAAATGCCGCCGAATTTTAGGAATTTTAGTAATAAAATGAAATAATTTGTTTTTAATTGGGAATTTTAGTAATAAAATGAAATAATTTGTTATTAATTAGGAATTTTAGGAATAAATGAAATAATTTGTTATTAATTAGGAATTTTAGGAATAAATGAAATAATTTGAAATGAATTAGGAATTTTAGGAATAAATGAAATAATTTGTTATTAATTAGGAATTTTAGTAATAAATGAAATAATTTGTTATTTATTAGGAATTTTAGGAATAAAATGAAATAATTTGAAATGA
>MQRK01250761.1:25819-51367 GCA_001938485.1 Girardia tigrina
TGAACGACAACTCTATTGCTTTTGATTTTATTCCACCATACTCACCACAGTTGAATCCCATCGAGGAGGTTTTTGGAGTGTTTAAGGCCAGGTATTATAACAAGCGACCAGTACCGCAAACTAATTTCGAAATAAAACGAGTTGCTGGCAATGTTTTCGACGAAATGAACGATGATAGCGAACTTGTTATGAATCGGTTTTATGTTCACATGCGTGAGTTTATGGATTTGGCGTATAATGGTAGTTTCTTTTGAATAAAATTTAACGCCCAAACTGGTTTAACTTTTTCGTTTATTAAATCATATGATAATTGAGGTTCTGTAAAGGGGTATATATTAATGAATAGTGTACTTATATATATGAATATCGAACATATATTTATGCATACAGTATATACGTTTTTACATAGTATATATATATATATTTATGCATACCGTATATATATATTGATGCATAGGACTGTAAATAAAAACAGTTAAATTACTATAGTGCAAAAAACCTTAAAAAGGGACTATGAACAAAGTCGGATTTTATGACGATCAAACGGTTCTTGCAAAGAAAGAGTACATAAAGAAAAAATATATTTGTATAAATCTTTGAGGCAAATTTTTCACATTGAAAATGTTATACCGCGTTTCAATTGTTTTTTACATGGCCATAAGTTTTAAGTTTTTTTCTTTACAAAATTATACTTTCGAATTTATAATTTTAAAAAGGTGTAAAAGAAACTTTTGTTTGGATCGGGGTGGCGCAGGGGCCAAATTTTTCAAATATTAAACCCCACCCCGGGCGGGCCGATACACCTCTGGTTTCAATTGAATTAATTATTTCATTTTTAATTTTGCTAATTTTGGATTTTTTAATTTTTTTAATTTTTTGTCGTTTAATAATTTTAATTATTGTACTAAAGTTATTTAAATTAAATATATCTTTTATTATTTTCTTTTTGAATTTTTATATTTCTTTATATTTAATATTGGAAGCAAGATAATACTTTCTATGATCAGCTTTTTTAAAAAATAGTGAAACTTTTAAACGAAGTGGATGTAATGTTTAATAACGCGAATATAATTATTTATTAAGTGGATATAATTTTTGATAAATGGATATAATTTTTACTAACATGGACATAATTATTAATGGCCCTGTAATGTTTTTTATATACTTATGTAATACATCTAGAATAAAAATAATAGAAAATGATACAAATAATCTCGGATTAGATTGTCTCAAAGTGGCAAAACAATAATTGTTTCCATCCATCAACCGAAATACTCAATCTACAAATTATTCGACAGATACACCATGATGGCAAAGGGGAAAATAATTTATCACGGCAAATCCGGGTCGGCCCCCCTCATTTATTTTCAGAATCTTGGTAAGCTATAGTATATTTTTTGATAATACCTCTTTTGGTTTAGGTTATTTTATTGAGCCCCATAACAACCCTGCCGATTTCTTCATAGATATTATTAATGGCGAAATCAAAAATGAAAGAGATGGCCAGGACCTACAAGGTAAGATATTATACTGAAAATGATGTTTCAGCAAGCCAGATAGTTTCTATATCTTGATATAGTTCATCCTAGATATTTTCATTACCCAATGTATACATTCACATAATTTTATATTTCCTCACTTATTTTTGTTTGTCACGAAATAACGGTTTTATATGCTTCCACAAACATTCTTTCGTCAAAAGGAATTCGTCTGCAAGTATTCTTTTCTAGACTCTTTATCAGTTGTTCTTCAATGATTTAATTTATCTAACAATGGCTCCTGTGTATATCAAGGGTGGGCAAACCCTAAGACATCTTATGTGGCTCACTACCACAATTATAAGTGCGAGACATGTATCTAATTTGGTTTGCCTAGATTAATGTGTCTCCCAGATCTGATCGTAAATTGAGTACTGAATATTTTAAAATTTCAATTAATCGCATCAAATTTTATTAAAAAATATTTTTAATAATCTTAAAATTATTTTATTTAATAACTTTAATAAGATTTGCACTCAAATTTTCGTTTAAATATTTTTAATTTATTAAAATTTTACAATGATCAAAGTGCCCTAATTTTCTGTGAATAACTCGGGAGTAATACGGTGGTAAAAGACGACTTTGCGAAATAATTATGGGTGCCGGTTATACATTATTTATTATTGACATTACATTATGATTTTCAAAAGGAACTTATTGATCGAGAATTGAGATTCGAGTTATACACGGGTGGGGTATCCGCAGTAAATTAGGGTATTAATGAATATGTGTTTATAAAATTATTAATATTGAGATATTTAAAAATCACTCAAGAGTGATCACAACTATTGAACGTGTTTGGACAATTCTGATTGTAATAATATAATAATATAATATACTGTTAATAAAACATTTGCCCATCCCTGATGTATATAATGTTATTTCTGTGGCTTGACTTCTGTTATCTAAAATGTTTCATATTCTCTAATTATAAATTGTGGTGAAATTTTCTCGGACTTCTTCAGCTATTACTCCATTCTTTCTGTTCTTGTATTGAAGATGGGAGACTTTAGGACCTCTACTAATTCGTGTAACTTTAATTTAAACTTTCTTTCAAATTACTAATTTGTATTTTATTTCCAGGTGAATAATTTATTTTGTCTTTAATATTTTCATTAATTTTAAGGGTCTCATTTAACGGACCATTTGGGTTCCTTTGCTGATGAAGAGAAGAAAAGGAATAAAACTGTGTATTAATAATTACTTTATGATTGCACATACTAAATGTCAACAAAAGCTAAGGCCGCAATTGACAGAAGCACGGTAATTATGCACAAATGCTTATTAAAAAGCAGTGATGATTCTAAACTTCCTGTACCATGCCTTTCTGATTTCCATAAAATTTCGATCCGACCGAGTGCGGATCATGCACTCTAAATTCTTCTGGGCGTTACATCAGATTGTATTTTTGAAAGAATATTAACTGATTATATGTAAAAAAAGTCAAAACTTGAAGCATTCTCTATAAATACTTTACAAAGTAATGGTATTTTTACAGGAGTCGACCAATTGGTCTTACAACAAATTGGTGTAAAATCAAAACAAAACGTAACAATAACTGAAATTAAAATTGTACAAAAATCCGACAAAGAATAAAGTGTATTAATATTTCACATAATGAGCTACACCACAGAGAAAATCTAAAATTTGTATGCCAGTCATTTCATCATGCCAAGTCTGTATAACTGTTTCTAACATCTCTGCAGAATCAACATATTTTTTGCTTGCCGGTTGCTGCCCACTAGGAAATTTGTTAATTTTTAGTTCGTTTAGTGACTGCTCATGCTTTACGACAGTGATAAACTTCCAAGTAGCGAGATGATTACAGGTTACTTGGTAAAGAAAACCACGATACCATGCCTCAATAATTTTTTTTGTATTAGATGATCCTTCCAAAACATTTCGATGGCACTTTTACATCTTTATCTCAAAAGTTGGAGACTGTCGTCCTTGTCCTTGGATAGATCTTTCAATCCATAAATCTTCAAAGTAATCCAAATTTTTTTCGACTCTGGATACAATATGTTACTGTCACTCAACGTGTCAAATGCTTGTATCACCTTATGTGGGCGAACAAAAGCAAGAGCATGAAGATAACGCATCTTTAACGCAAAATTGGCATTTTGTTTGTATTGTTCCTTTAATTCACTTCCTTGAATTTTTATCCATAGGCTCTGAGATAAGTGAAAGAAGCAGCATCTATGTAATACATTCGAAATTTCTTCAATAACATCACTCACTAAGGCTTGTTCAAAGTTTGTCATAACTGATACTACACTTATTTGTGCTATTAGCTCTTTAATTTTCTATAATAAACGAATGTAGGTGTTTTTCTTTTTGTCTACGAGAAGTGCATAGACAAGTGGAATCGCAATTAAGTTTCTTACACAATGAAAAAGGCATAACTGTCCAAACAGATTGGGTACAGTCCTAAATGTTTCATCGCCATACCAATCATTCGATTGT
The DNA here is from genome assembly GCA_001938485.1 of Girardia tigrina. Taxonomy (NCBI): domain Eukaryota; kingdom Metazoa; phylum Platyhelminthes; order Tricladida; family Dugesiidae; genus Girardia; species Girardia tigrina. The sequence goes on from MQRK01250761.1 coordinate 29,824, forward strand.
GCAAGTAATTGCAAGTTCCTTTGGGTGTCGAAAATTATAATACGATCATCACAAGGACCTGAATCATATGCAAAGAACGGTTCTCCTCTTGCATTGTATAATTATTCGCAAAAACAATCTCATTCCTACTTACTGCAAGAGGAGGCCCAGCTTCTTCTCGAACTCGACTTGACATGTACAAGGTGAAAGTATGGAAAGAGTCTTTCAGTCAAATGTGACGTCACATTAGCTTGAGAAGGTTTAAGGACAAATTAATTTACATTGAAGGAGCTAGCAGCATCTATTTCCGTGTTCATCATTCAAAAAGGTAACTTATACCCAAAATTCAAACAGTATTCTTGCTTCATTTCATATTTTAATTATCATTTCGCTGATCTCTAATATTCGTGTAATTTTCTCATACTTTTTAAAGATCTAAATATGTTTTAAGGTAAAAATATCTTTTTTATCTAAAAACATTTTAGTTTTCATAAGTTTTAAAACTTTTTTCTTTGCTCTTCAAAAATGTATTTAATATCAAACTTTATCCGAAAATTATCTTGTTGTAAAATGCTCTTTCCTGTCTTAATTTTTGAATTATTTAAATCTCAAATTATCAGCCAAATAAAAATCAAGCACTTGCTCTTAGAAAGTTTTTGAAGGATGTTGAGAAGACGAAATGTCAGGGCGACTCTATCTAATTGGTAGAACAACTTTAATTATTTGATCCAGTATTAAAAGTTTATGCATTGTGTAACAAAATGATTTATGTTATCTCATAAAAGATGTTTCAAATTTTGACAAGGTATGCTGCTCATTTTAAGATCAAAGACCTAAGATATTTCTTTCCAGTGACTGGCAACAGACGTCATCCAACAAGTGAGTTCGTCTACATCTAACAGCTCTTTGTTTTATTTGTGGTTGGGGGATATATAACTTTTCGTATGCTCTTAAACATTTTTCTATGTGATTCAATTTTGAGAACGGACGAAATCCTCCAGTTTAACTTTAGTTAAATCATCTTTCTATTCTTTCTTCTGTGTTGGCTTTAAATGTTGTTCATGTCCTAAATGATTTATTGGTGAAGCATAAATGTACCTCCTGAAAGACTTGTATTATTCGTTGTGTCATATTATTCCTGGTGTTAGTTGACTGATGGTATGAAACCAGAAGTAATATATATATATATATATATATCGTCGGTTCACGTTTTCCTTGTTGTTTGCTAACGGTAACTTGCTTCTTGTAAACATGTGCAATGCGCGATCTAATTTCTCGATTTTTTTCTAGTCCTCGAGGCCTCCGGAGAATACCAAGACTTCCGCAACAGTAAGTTCTATTCTTTTACTTGTAAATCATTAATTGTTGTTATTAGTAAAGTATTTGACAGAAAAGCTGGTAGCGGGTAAATTGATCTGTTAATTGCAGTTGAAAACACAAATGAGAGTTAATGTGCTATGCAACATTAACCCGTTTATAATAATAGATGCTCTCAATAACACACTGCCGAAAATATGATGAGCTTTCGACAATTATAATCTTTATAATAACCCTTTGAACATATAGACCAGTTATATAATCGATACAGCTTCTCGGATGAGGGATTCTATTCCAGCTGGGGGCACTCTTCTTCAAGATGTTGCTCAGTCATTTGTTTTACACGTTTTTGCACATGATCAATTTGGTGTTTGATTATGTTAAGATGCTTCAGGTGCTTGGGGATCACTTTTTAATATTTTATTTAAAGAATCTTATACGACATACACTTTGTTCTTCTCTTCTCTTGAGAATCAAATCTCTCTTATGGGAAACCTTCTCCATTCATGTTTCAATTATACTTTTCAAGTTGTGGACATTCTATGATCCGATCTTTCTGTAACTTATATTTGATTGTATTCTTCCTGTTCTTGGGGATATCATAGTTTTTTTTTCTTTTTGACTTAGTCATTCTGAGGCAAAAGTTCTTTCAAAAGATTAAGGTATTGACTTTAAGTGCTCTAATTTTTGAAGGATAATTTCTGTTTTTTGCTGTATAAATTAATTTTTCTGGCTCTTTTACATTCTTTTATCTATTTATATTTTCTTAGAATATATTATTGACTCTCTGTTTTTCGAAAGACCCTTCTCTACAACCCGATATTTCTAATTAAATATGTCAATGCTTTATAGCTCTAATAAACTTTTTTGAAAGTTTGGGACCACCTAAAATGATAACAATTTTTTAATAATCAATAAATTGGTATAATTTCGATTAAATGTGGAATTTAAGTAAAGATCTCATCATCTATTGGTATATATATATATATATTTTCAGGATACACCTTCAAAAAAGGGAAACCCTCTAAATGTGTAGCGTTCTCATCCCCGATACTTCTAATAACTCACTTTGCTGGGTTCAACAACGCAAATTAAAAACACCAGATTTTAGATAGTTTGATTAGTCTTTTGCTCCTGTAGTCTTGTCCATCAATTGATTGGAACATCTGAGCTGCGACGGTCTTTTATAAGAGTTTATTCCAACTCTTATCTGCATTTTCACAAAATATGTTCACTATCTTTTGATCGCTCAAACCTCGCTCAGATACGACAGCCTTTAAAGAGATTAATGTTGTCTTCAACCATAGTAACTGAACATTGTCCAGTGCACAAGGTTACATCACAGCTCAATGAAGCAAAACCTAAAATTAATTTTACCACAACATTTGTAAAGGCCCTTCACTCGCGACCATAACATTTGTAAATATGGCGATGCATACTGTATCCAATAAGAGTCATTAGTCATCTTTAAATATTCTAATTAATATCTTCAGATAAAGATGTATTGCGTATTTATTTGTTGCTGCAAAAGCTCTAGTAGCAACGGACAGCTATGCAAAATATGAAATTAAGTTCATTCTAATGATGAAATCTTTGATGGGACATGATATTTCGCTTCTATGATTACCTTTCAAGATTGCTTGTCAGAGTATTTCCAAGCTGTGGGAAGTTAGGAAAATCTCTTATACCAGAAGATTATGCTTATTTTAAAGACATTTTAATGGAATATTATAGAAATTTTCTATTGATTTTATTATTTTGAGTCTGATACTATATTCCATTATTTCGTTGATATCAACATCCTATGGTTTTAGATTGAAGTTGTCACCGTATTTTATTGTTCTGCGTTCTCTATTTCGTTTCAAACTGCATTTTCTGATAGTATTATTTACCATTTGAAAAGTTTTAATACTTTTGTAAGTAGCGTTTATGCCACTTTCATTATTATCAGATTCAATACTCGTAATTCAACACCAATTTTTTTATTAATGATAATAATTCACATATTTAAACAAATTTCTTTCTAATTCAATTATTTCGCCAAAAATTAATTTGTTAAATTTTTCTTCTGATTCAATTTTTAAAATTTAATGAATTTTAACACTTTAAAGTAATAAAACTTTTACAAAATTTTATCCTAAAACTAATTAATTTAAATTTAATAAGCCTTTTATTAAAAAAATATTTCTTAAAATATTAAAGTTTAATCCGTTTATTATCTATTTTAAAATTATTTCATAACTTTTATTAAAATATATCAATTGTTATGACTGTAAACATATTTTTATTTTAAATAAGTATTTACTTTTTAATATTTTCTTTTTTTTAATTTATAACTTTTGTATTTATTTGCTTTTTTTGAACTTTCAAAATGAAAAGAATAATAAACTATTTTGGCAAAATGTAAATTTAAATTAACCCCTCATAAATTTAATTTTCACATTTGAAGTGCACTTTCTAACTATTACTGAATTGTGATTTTTTGCATTTGAAACTGGCCGATTTTGTCTATTATTCATATTCTTGGTCAAATTAAAAAATGCAAAAATCGAAATAAGATTACTTAGGAAAGTGAATTCTCAATATGAATGACGAATTCTTACACAAACCATACGAGGATAGCTGCCATGTAATTTGAACGTCCTTGCTTGAACGTCCAAAGTGATTTGTCAGCCATGTTAAAGAATTTACCATATTGATAGATTGATTATTGTTCTGTACCGTACAAATGTCCATAATTTGCGATTTATTCACAACTGTGGAGGTTTTTATGGCGACACGCATACTTGTGTTGATAAAAGAAAAGATTTATAAAAGGCGTCTTATTTGCTTTATATATATATATATATATATATATATATATATATAGGGTGCCCCAAAAATGTTAACGCATCTAAAATAAAAATAATTGTTTTTTAGAAATTTGGTGCTTCTCATTTTATCATTGCATTTTTACTACATCTTAATTAACAAAAGTGGCCACTAACTAAATTACTATTTTTTGCCAATTCAGTCCCTAACACCGGAATGACAGTCAGACTTAACTTCAAGCAAAGAAAATTTATTCTAAAATACAACTTGAAATATGAAAATCCAATTGTAGTGCAAAGACAAATCAGGAGGTAATTTTATAAAGAATCTTCACTCGAATTAGTAAGAAGTTTGAAGATGATGGAATTGTTCAAAATGTTTTTGAGCAGTGTTCTGGTATTCCACGAACATCAAAAAGCTCCACAAAAGACTTCTGGAAAGGTTTCAGCAAAGTCGAATAATGCCTGAACGACAAGCTTCTCGTGAGGTAAGAATTTCAAAATCATCTGTTCATCGCGTTATGAAAGTTATTATTGGGAATGTTATGTTCGAAGATTAGTCCATCCTCTTAATTACGATAATCTAGACCCAAGAAAATACTATTTTGAGTGGTATTTAGCATAATGCCGGGATAAGCAGATTTTGATTAAAAATGTGTAGAGGGATGAGACCATATTCATATTAAATAATTCCATTAAATGACACAATATTCCACTTGAGTCTACATGTTACTGTCGTCCGTCATGTCAATTAACAGTGAATAACAGTGTAGTCGATTTATCACTTACTTAAACCTGCTGCAGCAGCCTGGTATGCCAAGCATCAGGATATATTTGAAGAAAGAGAGTGTTATTTTCAGCAAGATGGTGCACCTCCCCATTATCATCGCGATTTTTGGTCCTTCCATGATGAGCTCTTGTCAAACACACACTTCTAGATCTTTTCTTATGGGGATATCTAAAAGACAAAAGTAAACTCTAGGAAACATGCAACAGTCAATGAATTCAGAAAAGCGATTGAACATGAATGCGGCAAAATACCAAGGAAATCGTTTCATGATGTTAGGGATTCCATTGTCTTGCATTGCTAGCAGTATTTGGATCAAAATGGATTTCAGAGCAAGAGCACGAAGAAGACGAAAGCAATAGAGGAAGCTTGTAAATATTTCCACACCTTTAAATCAACAAAATTCTAAAAAAGTGCTATTTTTACAATTATTTTTAATGTGTATACATTTTTGGGACAATCTCTGTATGTAAATAATACATTTAAAACAACGTATTAATGTATTTATAATGACAGGTCTAAAGGACTTGTGTGGTGAGAGATGCACAAAAATTAAATAAAACAGCGTCAATATTAGAAGGTTTGAATGTACTCAATTATATACATCGTTTTAATATTGCAGACAATGTCACATCGTTGAATATTACAATTGGGCCCCTCTAGTCATAAAATTAACCATTTGTAAAGGGATTCCAGGCTGACATGCGAATGAATCTTGTCACAATTTGTACTCATTTCGGAAGGAAAAGTTTTCTTTTGTATAATTGTAGTTGATGATTGACAAACCACTGACCTCTTGTCTTGTGATTTAATGGTCAAACTAGTTGACCATCGGGTTTAGCATTGATGGAATGGACTGTTTGACATGACAATGCTTTCTGTAGCAAATGTTATGGGGTTATCAATCACCTTTAGGCGCACTTCTCGTTATGTATTACATAACATGAAAAGAATGTAGCGGAGCAAACAGGAACTGTACTGGTGGAAAGAGCGGACATTAGTGGTAAAAGGTTCGAAATGTAGTTTTCTTGAGTTCCTGGCTGCTTATGTCTACTTGTCTTTTAGTTTTGTGTGAAGAACGGTCTTAAGGACTTACGATTTATCTTTTCATTAAAAACTCAATCAGAGAACTGCACAAAAAATTTCGTGTCTGTTAAAATGTAAAACATTATTTGAAAAACATAAAATTTTTATTCTTAATTACACATTTCATTCCTCTTTGACTCTCCTTTTTGTAAGCAAGTTTCTATTAACACAAAATTGTGGTCGTTAAAATGATTAACGATAGATGTAACATTTTAGGCAATCTCAAACTTTTGAACCGAAACGGTAGTTCTTAATATCTATTACTTCTAACACTGATTTCGTGAAATGTTTCTACTTCCATCGTGTTATTTTGATGTATATTTATATATGTGTAGAAATATAACATTTGCATTGATTTGTGTGTACCAAGTATGTTATATAACTAGAAATAATAGCTCTTCTCTCTTCTGCTTATTGCTTCTTGGAAGACAACCTTCTTTGCGACTTCTGATTGACAAAGTACTCCCAAGAGCCTGGAACAATCGCATCTTATTTGTACAGATCTGCCTTAAGTATGAAAAAAAATATTTAACCAATACTCCAAATAGATTTGTTCGTTACATAAGCGAGATTCAAACATAAATTAGTTTCCGTTTTAAAATAAAATATAATTATAAGTAATGTTCCTCTTATAAGATTGAAAGATCATTTTCGTAGAAGGAGAAGGAGACTAATTTTGTGGAAGGAAAGAAGTCCCTTGTATCTCATGCTCGACTAATTTGTACTTGTTTATGAAGCAAAACGAATGCTTCTATAGAATAAAAAGATCAATTTCTATTGTTCTTGTGCCTTTCAATCTAAACATTCTGGAAGAACAACATGTTAATTATATTGGGCAATAATATATTCATATACTATTTTAGTATTAATTATTATTTTTTCTTAAATGCTCCTTTTTCATAATAAAATATCATTAACTTGCAACTACTACTAACAATATGCCATGCTACATCGCTATATATATACTGAATCTTGTGAACGCTGATTTGATATTTTGGAAGTATAGTTTTGTTAAATCTTTTTAAGAGATTGATTATTGAACATACTCACCAGTTTCATACTCCATTATCAGCAATTGTAATTTTATATTTGTCAGTTTTAATGTTAGTTTTAATGGAGCGATTTTTGTGATTATTTTAATAATTCTTGATATTATTAGATGATAATATCAATATGTTTTAAAATTAAATTTAAGATTTGAAACGTGTAAATTGCAAGCTAATCTGGTTAATAAATTGGGTTGTCACGGATGCGTACATTGTCAACGCATGCATATTTTCCGTAGTCAACTACGGTTTTGAAAGCTGGAGAACTGCAGAAAAGAACATTAAAAAGTTACAAGCCCTTCATAACCTATGCACACATACCATGGATATTATCGCCAGTAAAAGACTTACTTTCCACAGTAAGACGGAAACATCAGAGGAGTACGAGACAATCAAACGAATCTGGAGGGGAGAAATACAGATGTGGAAAAAGATTAGTGGGAGAAAGAAGCAATCAATCTCGGAATGCAGTGGTTAATTGGGGACGATGCGGTGTATGGAGATTTCGTGAACCACATCATTCACAGAGACCTACTGTATCGAGGGAAACATACATAAATTCTTTAATTCGATCAGGAAGACTCAATAAAACAAGAGCAACTGTACCGAAGCCTATCAACGAGAGAGAAAAACGTTACGAATTTCTAGTAGAAAGATGCTAATACAAGTAGTTTGTCGAAAAGAAGGAGCTCAACAGACACATCAAAAGGCACCATATGGCGTCCGCTTTCGCTTATCCTGATCAACCCAACGAGACATAACAACAGCAATTGCCATTCCTATGTATCCTATGAAAAAAGTAATACAAAACGAAGGGGTGGCTGAGCAGGCACCTCAACATGGATTATAATTTAGAGAAGACAGAAGAAATTGGAGAACCGACAGTGACACCAGTACAACAAATAACACAGAAGAAAGGGTCGTAGAAAACTTCAACATTCCAGGCAACCAGATTCAATCCGTAACTGAACCCCCGACTATCTCGACAGCGGTGGAGGAAGCGATAGATACTGAAGAAATACATCTAACTTTTAGGATTACAAATCTAACTGCAAGGAGAGAGTTCAGATGTCCTTTTCGCGGCAGTAGGAAGTCCACTAATACAGCCAAAGGTATGTAGAACCATGGATATACAACCCATGGGTGGTTGTTTCTTACGGGGAAGCCGAAATGATCTCGGAGACCGAAATTTTCCGACCACGTAGAGGCCTATCGGGGGGCTGCTAGTGATTCTTTAGTTTGGGTGAACCTATTAAGAGCCTAGAGGCTCAATATCATTCGAAAGAGATGGGATGCCAACATTGGAGAAATAAATCGTCATCTCTAAACCCGGATTAGTGAGCATTCACAATCAAGTCGATCTAGTAAGGTTCCTGATCATTGATTACATTGTAAGAATAGAATCCCTTCTATTTAAAAGGATGAGTTTTCTGTTTTACAGAAGATCTTTGATTCACATTATGGGAGACAGTTCTGTGAATCATTATTCATAAGACACAATTACTAATTAATTAATTTCCAGAATAGAAAAAGCAAAGCCGATTTCTATCTTGAAATCTTAAATTAAATAATAAATAATTTTGCTATTAATATTCAATAAAATCCTGAAAAATTTAATAATTACTGACCAAATCTCCCGCTAACATTGCATTATCCTACACATTGCATTATAATTGCTAATGAAACATGTGCAATAATCAATTCCCTAAAATATCTTTAACAATTTTTTTTTCAAAAATGTCAAATTAAGGGTCTCAAGACTCAATAATATAAATATATAAATACATAAAATAGTTGTTTGGAATTGCTAATTTAAGGATCATTTCCTCGTGTTCGGCATGGAGAACGCTAATTATTCGATGAATCTCCCATTCATTTATTTTGGTATTATTGTCTGTTATCCACTTTTAGATAAAGATTAATTATTAATAAAAAGTTCCATTAATTATTTCTAACATTTTAATATTTGTTGTTATCAAACCTAAACAATCTTCTCCGAGCTTGGACCCCTATCAACCTGTACTTAGTCGTCCCAATGAAACTTTCTCCGGCTAGAAGAAAACATTTCTTCCTTCTATCTCATTTCAGTTGTGAATATTCTTCTTTTTTTATCTTTATTTTTTACTTTTATTATCTATTATTTAATATTCCGTTTAAATTTAACTAAACATTGTCAATGTATCTTACATTACATTTTTAGTTCTAAAAGACAAATCGCGGCCGCTTTTATAAATATGGGTCTGCAGAAAGTATGAGTCTTTCAATCAGGGTATTATACTCTTATGGAATTAATATTATTTTCTAACGAGTTCTTGACACAAACTTTATTAAATTACAAAATTAATATTGAGATAAAGTATTATCATTTATTGTTAAAGGCGCGGAAAGAAAGAATAGTAAATTATATTAATCAAAGAGTTCCCTGGGTCTAGATGTGTACCAATATGCTCATTAAAGATCCTTGTGTCTTGTAAACAAGTATGGTAACTGTCCTTTACCTGGTACCTTCTCCAAGATTTTATTCAATATTAGAATGGCTAACATGATCTTTTCTCTCTTGAGACCTTGCTCTTGTATACACATGATTGTTGATGCGTACCGTCCCATAACATGACAACATTTCTGTCGTCTTCCTCTGTGATATTTCCTCTCACTTCCTTCGTTCATGCGAAAGTCTTGTGACGTTTCTTGTTCTTTTTATCATATGCTAATTATTGTTAAATCTATTTTTAAATATAAGTATTATTTCTTTTAAAATTCTCTTATCAGAAAATGTCTCCGAATGGATCACCTTGAATATATTGCCAAAATGAGATTTATTTTAATGTATCGTGAAATTGATGATACCTCATTCTATATTATGGGGTGGATGGACCCCTTGTGGTCCAGAAATATCATTTAGTTTCTTGCTTGTGTGAAAATTGCGCTTGTTAGTAGAGCATCATCAGTAAATGATATCATATAAATTGATCTACTTGTGGTCGTTGTCCTCTATCATTTATATCAATGGACGGACATGAGCGAATCCAGAGTTGTCCATATGGATGCCCTATTGCAAAACACGGAATAAGTAGATTTTGTTCAATAGTAGCAATTGTAAAATGCATCACTAAAGAATATGTTCTTCGTTTATTTGTTTTAGATCTGTATGCAAAAGTATTTGAAAACTCTTAAATATTCTGGTCTAAAAGAAGCAAAGTAAAATCTACAAGGTTGAGTTTCATGTTCATATGTTTGTACTCTATATTGCTATCTTTCTCAGATATTTGCATCACTGTGAATTAATCTTTGATCATTACTAACTATTAACAATAATAATTATTATCATCATGTGTATATCATAATTGCATTCCGTTTTAGTTAATCGCGCCAAATCCGACGCTAACAGTAAGAAAATATTAGTTAAAAAACTAGCAAACGACTGGGAAGACAGCCAAAACTTTAAAGAGTAAGTTTTTGTGATGAGATCAAGTGTACTTTATATATATATATATAAAGTATAAAAAATATATAAAAAAATATAAAAAATATATATATATATATGTGTGTGTATGTACTTGTGAGTATGTGTATCTTGAAAAAGTAGAGAAGATTAAATAAATTTGTTACTGATAAATATATAGAAGGATGAGCGCAGTGAATAAGATAAAAGAATGGAATCAATAGAGAATAGAATGTTTAAATGTATGCAAGTGAGAAATATTCGAAGATCGAGGCATTAGAGAAGGGTTAGAGGTGAAAAATCCGAATGAATTCTGTAAAGCAAAAGAATCGAATTTGTGTTTTATTTCGTTCTTCCTAAAGCGTCTGTAAGCAAATGGAAAGAAGTAAAACTCAGAAATTAGAACTCTTAGTACCACTGCGCTCATACACCAATATCTTTACAAGGGTATTTATCTCTGAATCTCTAATGTCATGAAAGCTAATTATAGTTGCTATAATAATAATTTACTATGCTTATTTTGCAATTTTCTCTTGATTTAAGTAAGAACTGTTGTATCTTAAAGGGTGTACAAATGTTTTCGTGTTTACTACTGGAGAGAATGTCTCTTTCAGCAGTTGATATGCAGTAACAACTAAGTACATCAATTTATTTTAGGTATCAGACTCCTCAACTAAAACGTTATATCTGGTGTTTATCTGCGTAACAATGGGAACCTCAAGTCATCGAAACATAAAATCATATTCATCTTTTTATAGCAGTGTTAAGCTAAGCAACCGTGTTTTCATATGAATCTGATGAATGTTATCAGCAAGGGACTCACGACTTTCAAAAGGATTGATATGTGCGATGACAAGATGGATAAGAATACTTGAACGAACTAGCCATCCTTCCTTGACATCCAGGAATCCTTGTTGAAGAATATAAGGGCATAATTATAAAATGTGTCAATACTATTTGACAGTTATTAATTAAGATTAAGGTCGTAGCCATACATATAGTCTATGTCAGTTAAATGATGTAAACATCTGCAACGTCAAACAAAGTTGAAAATGTTTAGAAAGGTTTCTGTCAGATATGACGTACAAAAATGTTTGTATCAAAACCAAGTTGTGGTTAATCTTTAAGGGATTAAAACACTAATAGGTCGTCAATATTTTGTGAATTATTTCGACCAAAAGACAGATTTACGTCGTTTCGTAATATTTTCAAGTAAAAATGTTTATTAGTGAGTATTAACCCTACAATGCGCAATTTTTTTTAAATATAAAAATATATGCAACACACGCGGCCAGTATTACAAACTGAACTGTCATTTTTGTTGACAAAATATATTGCATCTATGACTTTATGGRCAGTTATCATTCCATAGACAATGTTTTTGGTTCACAGTATGTAAACACTCAAAGAATATCACGTGATTAAAAGATATTGAGGTAAAATATGGTTGATTCAAATATGAATCACGGCGCATTGTAGGGTTAAGAACACCAACATGGGTTTTCAAACTTTTATTTTCAACACAGTCAGAATTGTCTTTTGGACAACTCTCAGCAAAACTCTCGTCATTCGACATCGTTCGAAATTGATAATTTTTTTGTTAATGTTTGCTAATAAATAATTATTCGAACAAATTTTTCATTATTTTCTAATTTTCTTTTTACATTTCAAATTTTGTAGTTTTAGTAATAATTTTTATTTACATATTAATTTTATTTAAAAATTATTTTACGTAAAGAAAGAACATTTAATTAATTCAAAACTTAAATAAAAGTAATTATTTGATTTAAATTTTAATATGAAGATTTAAAAAGATTTAATATTTTTAATGTTTTTACATATCTTATGCTGTACTTTAAAATGCAAATTATACTCGAATAATTATTTATCGTGAACATCCAAAATAGCAATTTTCCATCTGGGTGGGAGAAACACATTTCCAAATACTAAACTCAACTTACAAAATTCAACAAACCAAATTTAAAATATTCCTCACAGTGGGTTTTGTCATGTTCCATCTGACATTATTTTTATTGTTACTCTTTTATTTGGACATTATTAGATATCTTGTAATGCAGTAGATGGTGATATTTTTATATTTATTTTATTTATGATTTGTCAATTTTTATTTTGTGTTTTTATCATTGAGTATCTTTATGTGTATTTATTTATTTTTTGATCCTTTTTATTTTTTGTTATAAAAATCAAAGGAACGATAGAACGACAAAGAAAAGAATTATTTTTGTTTAACAAAAGAAAATATCAAAGATGTCAAGAATAAGAAAGAAGATTTAGTCAAGACGAATAAGTAAAGACAGCAGGTTATATTTCCCCACCTTTCCCAAATACAAATTATAATAATTTCATTGAATTTAAATTCTAATTTAAAATAATTATCGATTCGTAATTAATAGTAATTACCGACAATAAAAATGATACTTTGTCTCCTGACAATATTTCATTAGACAAATTGCAATTACTGATTCTTATACTATTTTCCGGTTACCGAAATTTTTTTATGTTATTCATTGTTGACCTTAGACTATTAGTCTTTAATACGACTGAAACTAACCGGTATTTGTCACATTGATTATATTACTAAGAAAATTTGGTTCGTTATTGCCGGCATTAACATTTGTTAACTGTTGCTCACATTGATCTATTTCACTCGTCCTAAAGTAACATTATTAGTTATATATCATCCTTTTTATAACAATTGCAAATTTTCTCGTTACTAATTGCTTGTAATCGATAATTGTTTAGATTAAATTTTTGTGTTACTAATCTCTTCATACTAATAGATTATTTAAATCTGTTAAGTCATCCTTAACTAGGCTCACCAAATTAAACGAGTGGATGAAAAATCCGTTATTTTTACTTTTCTGAAAGAAACTAGGTTAACCAAAACGTTTAATTTCAATTCAATGAAATTATTATATATTGTATTTGGGAAAGGAGGGAATATAACCCGCTCTATTTCTTTCATTTTCTTATTCGTCTTGACTAAATCTTCTTTTTTATTCTTGACATCTTTATTATTTTCTTTTGTTAAACAAAATTATTTCTTTTCTTTGTCGTTCTATCATTCCTTTGATTTGTATAACAAAAAATATAAAGGGTAAAAAATAAATAAATACACACAAACATACTCAATGATAAAAACACAAAATAAAAATACAATAAAAATCGACAAATCATAAATAAAATAAATATAAAAAAATATCACCATCTACTGCATTACAAGATTATCTAATAATGTCCAAATAAAACAGTAAAAGTAAAAATAATGTCAGATGGAACATTACAGGTTTATTCAAGTCGTTTCTGTTTTATTTCGTATGTGCGTATGCTATAAAAGCGCTGTTTTGGTTGAATGAATATGGAAAACGGAAAGTAATTACTGTCGAATGAGTTTTCTTTTAGTTAAAATGTTTATTAAAATTATTCTTTCATATTTATCAGAAGAATAACTGAAATAATTTCCAGGTTGCGCAATCAGTTAAGCTCATTTGAAATCATCACTGAAGATGAGACAGACACAGTTATCAAATCCCCGAGCACGCCAGTTACGTATATCACCCCTTGGCATAATCAGATGAAATGGCTTTGTTGGAGGACAGCCTTGAACATATTACGAAATCCTCAGACCTCTTCAATACAATTGGGTGTCTACTTGTTTTTCGCTGTCTCTATGGGAGTAGTTTACTTCGGTTTGGAATTAAAACAAAACATCGGCGATCAAAATCGCTATGGTCTGTTCTTCTTTTCTGCACTTCAAGTCATATTCGTCAATCTCGGGGCTATTGAGATATTCATCAAGGAAAGACCAATATTTATGTAAGATTATTTGTCGTTTTTATAATTCCTGTGAATCAACATATATTTTGTTTAAGTCAACCTTTTATTTGTATAAACAATCCTTAAATAAATCAAAGATAGCACTGCAAATATATAAATACATTTCTTCCAATCTATAAATCTGCACCTATTTCAAGCATCTACTACTCTTTAATTAAGGCTCGCCACTTGATTCCGACTTAGTTTCTACCCAACAGTTTCTTACACTGATAACAAAAAATAACGAAAATTATTTTGACTGATAATATATAAATAAAACAATTTTGAAGCAAATTCGCAATGCAAATATTACGGCAATGATTGGAAGTAAAGATTCGAGACATTTGTTTATTACTCCTCAAAGTTTTTTTCTGTGAGAATGATTCACAAACTTCTTTCTAATTTCTTCAGCTGAGAATTGTTTGAGGCATGTATATATTTCCAAATACCAAATTAAAAAAAAATTGCTATCGTTAAGTCATTTCATAATCTCCCAACATTCTTGAGGAGGTCCTACCACCAAAAATACAATTTAATGTTGCGTAATTGTATTTATATATACAAGCAATAATAATTATGGAAAGTTAGTTTAAATTTTCAATTTGCAAAATAATTTATATATTTTATTTAATTTAAAATTTTAACAAAAATTACATAAATACTTAAAACATAAAAAGTACATAAAGTTTATAAAACTTAAGAAAGGATAAAAATGTTTTTTATTAATAGCCATCAAGAATTAAATAACTATATAAAACCAAAAAAGTTAAAATTAATTAAAATCGTTAAATTTTCTCAGGAAAATTATTAATAAAAGTTTTTAAATAAAAAATTTGAAATATATAATAAACGGGATAAAATTGATAATATTTTTACGAGATAATTTTGAAAGAAATTAAAGTTTAGTTAAATATTTTTTACGAAATGATTTTGAAAATAAAAGTGCATCATAGATTAAATTTAATAATTTTATTTTATAAATAAAATTTACTATTTAAAAATTATAATTTAAATGATTTAATTAAATTTAATGAAAATTTAATAAATGGATTTTGGCGAAATAATTAACGAGAAATTTGTTTGAATATCTTTATTGTTAGGAGCGCAATTGGTGGCGTTTATATTTTTCTCTTCATCCAACATAATTAATTTCTTAAAAAAAGAATGTGTTTATCATTTGTGATCGTTTAAGTTAACCGTAATTGTTGATTTATTAGAAACATATTATTTCCAAATGGCTTTGGCTCATGATTTCGTCTCATTACATATAGTTTTTATACAATAGCAATCTATTATTGAAATGTGAAGTTCATGTTATTAAATATGCTTTTATCTTATCCTTTTTGTTGTAGGGAAGACTCCAAGTAATGCAGCGGTAATATCAATATATTTTATGACAACACTTAAACGCCAATTTAGCTTTATCATTTATTTATTTATTAGCCGTATTCCTTCATTTCAGCCATGAGAATTCCAGTGGGTACTACCGAGTCTCGAGCTACTTCTTCGCAAAGCTCCTGTGCGATATGATACCTATCAAGGTATTTCCAGCAGTTGTCTTTCTGCCGATAACATATTTCATGGCGAAATTACAATACAATGTGGGAAAGTTTTTCTTTTTCGAATTGATCCTACTACTCACAACAGCTGCGGGATGCAGCATTGCATTTTTTGTCAGTGCAACATTCAGTGTCTTTGGGCTGGCCAATGTAGTCTGTCCAATGATTTATGTCTTTATGATGGTACGATTGTTAGCCTCGGAAATATAATATTACTTTGTGTTCATAGGTTTTTAGTGGTTATTTCATTAACATTCAGTCGGTCTTTTCCTGGCTCAATTGGTGTAGATACATATCAGCTTTCAGATTCGCCCTGGCGGGACTCAGTATCAATGAGATGAAGGGCCAACCCTATACTGTTGATAATTCAACCTTAATGTGAGTGTTTCTTTCACACTAATTCGTTAAAAACTGAAGAACTATATAAAATAATACTTCGACGCCCCAGTTATTCAGCCTCTACCTTTTCATTTTTCATTAACGAACCGTCAGTAGTTGTTTAGGTCGAGGTTTTACATGAACATCGCTTGGCTTCATTTAACCTTGTCTAAGTTCTCCTTTTCTTAAAACACATTCATTAAAAGCCTAAAGCAAGCAAATCATCCACGAGTACGAAGAAAGGATACATAGACGAATGCGCTGCAACTAGTGGTTAAGTGTCCGTTTATGGATCTGTTGCAGGAGAATCACGGGTTCCAGTGTGGCAAAGACGACTCTGTTCCAAGAGTAATCAATCCAATGAGTATATCGTGAATTTAAGATCAAATTTAGAAAATGCGGTAATGAAAAGCACCAAGAATAAACAAGAATCAAATAATGGGATCATGTATCTAATTAAAGGCAGTGACTGGCAGAGCGACCGATCTTCACAAACATTCGCCTCGCATTAGGAGACCAGGAATATTATCTGAACAATAGGAATATTGGCCGACGTCCCTGGTAGTTTCCCTTGGAGTTTGGTTCATCCCACATCGCCAGTTCTGCTTACCAAAAATGGCCCACTAGGCATTTTTATTCGATGTACACCTCCAACAAAAATATTAAAGAGAGGCGCACTTCGAACCCATTTAAAGTTTGAGAATAAGTTGAGAGCATTTCACCCCCAGTACTTCTAATCATTCGCTTTACCAGGTTCAACTACGGAATCATAAACGCCAGCTATCCTGAGGGAAACTTCGGAAGGAACCAGCTACTATACTCATGTCCGACGATCGATTTGCACGTCAGAACCGCGGTGGTCCTCCATCAGAGTTTCCTCTGACTTCAATCTGCACAAGCATAGTTCACCATCTTTCGGGTCTTTACACGATCGCTCAAACTCCGCCCAGATGCGAACACCTTCAGACGGGTTGATGTTGCACTCGTCCGGGAAAACCGGACAAGGTCACATCACAGCTCACCGAAATGAACCTTTACATTAATTTCGCCGTGGGGTTTCGTAAAGCCCTTTGACTCGCGATCATATAAAACTTTATTCCCTGATTATATTAGGGAATTTTATTAATTAAATCAAGGCAATAAAAGGCGGTTGTGCTGCGCATTATTTGCTGCGACGTGAACTTCCATGCACACGTAGTGTAAGACAAGACATGTGATTCATTACACGTTATTTCAGTTTGAAGGTTCGTCGAATCAAACATCAATGATAGCCTTTGTGGACCGCAGAGACATGCATAAACACAGCGCCATCCGAACAGGGGAGGTCTACCAATAAAGACATACCATTGCCAACTGCCATATCTGTGGCCATTGTAGATTCATTGTTGCCAGCGACTGCCGTGCACTCATTGTTAATACATCTTAGAGTTATTTATATTAATTTTGCCTCAAATTGCATAAACAATGTTATCGTTTTGTTTAATTTCAGAGTTTATGGAGATGCGTTTCTCATTCGGAATGAGTTCTACCTGAATGACTCGGGTTGGGATCTGTGGCAAAATCCGTTAGGTCTCACTATAATCACTCTGTTTTTCCTGGTCCTTTGTTACGTACAACTCCGACGGATCAACAAGTACAAATAACAACGGAATCTGCGACGTCACATCCTAATCTTGCCTCATTCCCCGAGCATAATCGTGCATGTCAGAAACTTGTGTCATTTGTACAATTTATGCATGTTGGGAACTGAACTAGTGAGTGTCGCTGGTTGAGTTCCTGATCTCACAGAATTGCCTTATTCTTATGACTATCAGTACTACACTACTGATGCTCTGTGACTGCTCTCCAGCTTCTATCTCTAACAGCTCGTGACTGTGATGCTGCAATGGCAACACTACATATCCGATCATAAACCTGTGATATTGTTACTGTTGTGATATATATTTGAATGGAGCATGAGTTTTCTACGTCCGTTTATGCGACCATATTCTCCGAGAATGAATCTGCAGTGGAATATTTTCTTGTACTTTATTTGGGATCAATTTAGAATACACATTTTTATTTTTAACAGGTTTATGAATGATATTTTCATGGGAAACACGGCCGCCACTGGTACCGGAATGGCCCCAGAGAACCACGGAGACATGTGGTCCTAATTCTTTGTCCCTGACGGCTGAACAAATGGGATAGCAATTATATAAGTAAAGAACCATTACTAACACATGTCAGACATTGTTTGGTGGTGTTTAGTATGATCGCCTGGGATCAGTTGAAGCCTCAGTTCGAATAATGGCGCTTGGGGTACGCCAGCATATCTAACTGATACTGTCGATGGCGCCCACACAAATCAGACGGAAATTAAAAAAATAGATTGAAATGTTTCTAATTTTAAATGGCGAGGACATTTCATCCTCATCCTCTAGACTTTCTAAAATTAACTGAGCGGTAGAGTAATTATTAAAATTAAAATTTAGAAATATGATTTTCTGGATAAAAATTTGACTCGATTACGTTGATGCTTCTCTTCCGCGTCGATAGTTTATGTATTCGTTACGTCAATATGCGAATACTTAAAAAATGTTAACTACATGACACGCAATAAAAGAGTTTCCAGAAGAAACAAAATTCGAGAAAATTTTGATGATCATAATCATATTCTAAGTAACTCAACTCAAGATGAGTTGTCAACCATGCGGCATGTTGGGAGCGTTCATAAAATAAATATTTTTGAATCTTATCAAATTATTAAATAAATAATTACATTCCGTAAAATATTGTTATATGTTAAAATAAGATTTTCAGAAATTTAATGTAAAAAATTAATTTAAGTAAGAAATAAAATAAATTTTACGGTAGGGTTATTAAAAGATTTATTATAAAGTAAAAAAAGTTAATTTCAAATTTGATGAAAATATTTATTTGAAATAAAATAAAAAGTAATTTAAGTTTGATATTTTTTGGCGAAATAAAAGTAAACTAAACCATTTTGGTAACTTTTAAATCAAAGTAAATTAAAAATGTGGTTATAATTTTTTACGGAAATTAAAATGGGAATTAAAAAATTATTGTAAAACCATTAACTCGACTTAAATTAAAAATCCGATTTTAATTTTTTTAGGAAAATTTAATTGAGAAACAGGTAAATTTAAATATACTATAAAGTTGAAAAATTAATAAAAGACGCAACAAAATCTTTGTGACAAAATTTTAATTCACTATAATTTTTTATTAAAGAAAATATAGAATTTTAATTTGTAAAAAAATATACTAACCATATTTATATCTATTTTTATTTATATCTATTTTTATTTATATTGGTTGTGTAAAAAAGAAAGTACAAAAGTTCCTCAAAAATATTTGTTTGAAAAATTCAAATTGTTATAGAAATAAATTTTTGTGTTCATGATAATGTATTTTGATCAAGAACCCAATAATGTTCGAATAGTCAATCAATTTAATTTTAAGGTAAAAAGATTAAAAATATTTTTCATATGTAATATTCAAATTTTCGAATGTAATATTACCTCTGTCCGAAAATAAAAGTCACATTGCTATTGAATTTTTTGAATGAAATGGAACTCTTATTTTCGGACAGAGGAGTATTAATTTTTAATGCAACCTAGAATTTTAATAAAATAAATTAATTATTACTTTTTTTTAAAAATGTTTAGATTTAATTTTAACCAATTAAAATCTTGATAATTAATTAATAGTAATAAATATTTTTCATTTATTTTAAAAATTAAGATGAGACTCAGAAATATATTAATCTTGACAAATATCGAATAGCGAAAGTTGTTCGAATAATTGATGTTATGACAATTATGATAACAAATCATATTGATGTTGTTAATAAACATGATAATAACTTGTGAGGAATATTTTAAATTGTTTGAATGAGTAAATGTATTAATGCTGTATGTTGAATTTAGAATGGTGATTCTCCACCCAGATGGAAATTGGTATTTTTTTATTTAAATTTAAATTGATTGACTATTCGAACATTATTGGGTTCTTGATCAAAAGACATTATCATGAACACAAAAATTTATTTCTATAACAATTTGAATTTTTCAAACAAATATTTTTGAGGAACTTTTGTACTTTCTTTTTTACACAACCAATATAAATAAAAATAGATATAAATAAAAATAGATATAAATATGGTTAGTATATTTTTTTACAAATTAAAATTCTATATTTTCTTTAATAAAAAATTATAGTGAATTAAAATTTTGTCACAAAGATTTTGTTGCGTCTTTTATTAATTTTTCAATTTTATGGTACATTTAAATTTACCTGTTTCTCAATTACATTTTCTAAAAAAAATTAAAATCGCATTTTTTATTTAAGTCGAGTTAATGGTTTTACAATTATTTTTTAATTCCCATTTTAATTTTCCGAAAAAATTATAATTACTTTTTCCAAAAAAAATTATAACCACATTTTTAATTTACTTTGATTTAAAAGTTACCAAAATGGTTTAGTTTACTTTTATTTTGCAAATAAATTTCAAACTTAAATTACTTTTTATTTTATTTCAAATAAATATTTTCATCAAATTTGAAAATAACTTTTTTTACTTTATAATAAATCTTTTAATAACCCTAACGTAAAATTTATTTTATTTCTTACTTAAATTAATTTTTAATATTAAATTTCTGAAAATCTTATTTTAACATATAACAATATTTTACGGAATGTTATTGTTTATTTAATAATTTGATAAGATTCAAAAATTTTATATTTTATGAACGCTCCCAACAAACATAATTAAAATAATCATTCTCTAAAGTTCATATTTTTTTAATTTAACAATTAAAATTAAGTTCGATATTTTTTAGTAAAATTTAAATTACCCTAATTTCTTGCATATAACCCGCACCAATGTATAACCCGCACATTAAAAATATCAAAAATTTCTATGAAAAGTATATTTTTTACGTATAACCCGCACTTAAATAAAGTCAGTTTAATTTCTACCTATTAATGTACTATTAATGTACTTTTAATATAATTACATTGTAATAATAATTTAAATAAAATCTAATAGTTTTGAAAATGTTGTTTTAATATTATAAATATTATGGATTTGAAACCAAACAAAAATGCCACCGAAACGTAAGTCTTATACCAACGAATTTAAATTAAAAGTATTCAAATATGCTGAAGAAAATGGCTACTGAAGTGCGAGTCGTGAATATTCTGTGGATGAAAGTATTGTCCGAGATTGGAGAAAAAATAAGAATGTCTTAAATGTAATGCCGCGAGGAAAACGTGCCCGTAGAGGAAGTCTTCCATAT
>MQRK01250764.1:0-14781 GCA_001938485.1 Girardia tigrina
TTTATATAGTAATTTTCCTCAGCCTTGAAAATTGATGAGATAAAACAAAGAGTAAAATATTTATAATTTTTGATGAAGTAAAACAAATACTTATAGTTTTAATTCCAAGTTTTATTAAACTAAATATTATTTTGTTTGAAATTAATAATTTTACTAAAAGAATTATTTAAAAATTTCCTATATAAAATTTTATCAAAAGTGTTCACATGTATTTTTTAGGGAACCCTAACACAATCACAAATCAACATACAACATTTAAACATGCAAACACTACACAAAAACATCAACACACCAAATATTGCTCACAAGTGTTATTACATTTTTGGATTAATAAAAACTTGAAATTGATATCGTCTTTTAATATCGATAAAGTGGGAAATGTTCTAAACACATCTAACAGCTGATATGATCCTTAGCTCGAAATAATAAACTTTCTTTAAGAAACATTGTGGATATTTTAATTGAGAAACATTTTTCTCACATCATTCTTCTCCTATTCATGATCTCTTTCTCACAAGCATTTCCCATTTTGATGATTTTTGGTTTGTTTCACCTTTTATCTAAAAGTATTTTGTTGCTAAAATATGTTAGAAAAAATATTTTAATTTAGTAAAATTTTTAATATAAAATATTTTTTGAATTAGTAAATAAATTAAAATTAAAATAACACTAAAAAGTATTTTAAAGTAAATTATTTTTTTATTTTTATTAAAGAAATTGATTTTTAAAATTCAATATTTTTCCCCAATTATTATTTTAAAATAGATTTTATTAATTATTTATTGATTTTTAATTAATATCATGATTTTCATTTTCTTCAAAATTTAATTCACAACAGATAAAAATTTAATTTTGTAAATAAAACATTCACAAATATTTGATATAAAAACTCTATTGATAAAAAAATATTTTAAAATTTTCTGATAATAATAATAATTATTGTGTAATATTTTATGTAAACAAAGAAAAATTTTATTTTTAATATTTTATTATGTTTTTTATATTTTTACAATGAATAAAGATATATTTTAAAATTATTTTTTTAAATAACGCCTTAATTTATTATGAATAATATAGTTATAAATATCTTAGAATTTTAAAATTTTATTAAATTTTATTTTATCAATTTGTAAATAAAACATTCACAAATAATCGATAAAAAAATATTTAAAGAAAAATAGTTTTTTATTCTTTGATAATAAATGTAATTATTACATAATATTTTATATTAATAATAAAAATCTGATTTTTAATATTTTCAAAATTATTAGATTTAATAAAATGTTTGATAAATTTTCTAAAATTTTAAATCCTTCCTAATTTATTATTAATCATAATTATTATTAATATCTTTTGAATTTTATAATTTTAAAAATAATAAAATTAGTGAACGGTTAATCTTGGTACAAAATAAAATGTAGCGAAATGACAGAACTTAATCGAACTGATGGACCAATGTACTGAAGCTGACAGAACTGAGATGGAAGAGTGCTCAATCCGGCTTGATTTATGGCCACTGAGGCTCGGTCTTGCCGGGAGAGACTCACGGGGAATTCGCAACAAATTCGTTACAATTGCTCCAGAATCTCCTTTCCCATAGACGACTCGCTGACCAATCCGATCCGGTTTCGTCCCATCCGAATGATGATCCCGGACTCATGTAAATACATCTTCTTTTCCGTTTTGTCATTTTCTATCATAAAAATTTTTAATTAAATAATTCAATTAAATGTTTTTTTGAAAAAAAATGAAAAAGATTTTTTATTAATTTTTTATATTTTTTGTTTCTTTTTTTATATAAAACTAAAAATAATTTTAATATAATTTATACTTTTCTCATTCATACATAATTGAGATTTTTTTCAGAGACATTCAAACAAACAAAGATATTCAAAAAAAAGTAATAAAATTTTATTCTTTTTTCATATTTAAATCAATAAAATAATTTCTGATTCGGTATATATAAATAGTGTTTTATGGTCTATCAAATAATTGTATTATTTAATTGATTGCAAAAATTATTTTATCGGTTGTCACAGTCATTTAAGTAGTGGAAACAATTAATAAAAAGTAATTAATAATTAAGCATGATGTGTTAGTGTCCCTCGACCGTACCGCAGAGACGGACTCAGGAGTGCTTCCAAGGGTGGTTCTAGATATTCAGTTAAGTAATATAACTGATGGGGGGAAATTTTGGCGTCCCTTACTCATCGTACAAAATGTGTTTACACAGCCAAAGCTCTACGAGGGTCCTTTCTGACAGGGAAACCGAAGCGTAACAGTGCACTGAAAGTTCACATTTATGCATCTAAAGCCACGCGAGAAAGTCAGTAGGCTCTGTATTTTTTTTCTGGTTTATACCCGATACAGAGTTTATGGCTCACTACCGTGTACGTCAATCATGGTACTGTTGTTTCTACGATACTCAGTGTTCTGTCCCTTCGGAGGAAGTTTATTACATTTTAAAACACTATATTTTAAAGTCGAAAAAAGAGGTTTTTAGTTTTAAATAGAGATAAAAGTCTCTTTCCTCTTCATAGTCGATGAAGACGCGAACAAAGAGGGATGTCTTGAAGAACTAATCTAGATCACGATATGTCACTTGAATTCTTTTGTTTTGAAATACGACATATAATACCGTTAGAGGATGAAAATTCTTCCCTGCGTATAAAGTTTTCATAAACATTTTTAGCATTTTGTGCCATTAAATTAGTTTTTCTATTTCTTTATTAAAATAACTTTCTGTTCCGAATTCGGCAACATTTTGAAGATCATGAATAAGTTAATCTATTTCTGTTAAAAATTAAAATTCTATACATAATGTAGAATGATTGTCGTAAACACCACTATTCGAATCCTTTACTCTCACCAAGTAACTGCCGATATTCTAGAATAGTTTAGGCTTGTAAATCACAAACAATGATTTTTACCATCGAATGTTTGACTTTTGAAAACCAAAATAGAACAAATGAGCCTCGATCGCATTACTTTTAACACTTTCGTTTAGACTGATAACACATAAAATCAGATAAAATGGACCGAGAACTTTTTAACTGCCGTACGATTAGAATGTTTCAATTTCAATTTTACAGATGATCAGTCAATAACCATTAATGACGCAGTTTAATACCAGTTTTAAAGCTTGTTTCACGATAATTGAAGGATATTTCAATTTAACAATTTAATTATTTCGTTACCGAGGGGTTACTGGGTGGCGGAGCAGCGGATGTCCGTTAACAAACGTGGAGAGGCCTTTTCCAAAGTCGCGGTTTCAATAGCAATGGTTCCGATCACCTTAGCAACGGTTCCGATATATATATATATATATATATATAGAGAGAGAGAGAGAGAGAGAGAGAGAGAGGGAGAGAGATTACACATTATGTATACATGCATGTTATATTATGGTTATAAATCACATCATTAGCTTTACTCTAGAAGTTTTAATTTAGAGGTTTTGTATGAATTTCTACATAAAAATTAACATAAAGTATTAAAAAAAGAGACAAATACATGATTTTCATTAAAATTCATGTAATATATGTATTTTTCAATGAAGAAGATACATGTAATGCACATCTAATTTATTCACAATACATACGCGTTTCACCATTTCGGCATCTTCAGTGCAATGAAATAAAGTGATTAATTGCTATTTATATAGTTGAAAAACTATTACATCATACGTCTCAAAAACATGCTTTTTTTCCGGTTAGGCACTTTAACCGGATGTTTGATTCATCTCACATCGCCAGTTCTGCTTACCAAAAATGGCCCACTGTGCACTTTTATACTATGTATATCTTCGACAAAAATAATAAAGAAATATACAATTCGTACCCATTTAAAGTTTGAGAATAAGTTTAATTGTTAATGCAAACTGATGGAATCGCTATAGGTTCATCTTTAGGGCCTTTGATGGCTTCTATCTTTTTGCATAATTTAGAACAAAAGTTCAATAATTTTAATGGTGAATTACCTTTATTTTATACAAGCTATGTTGATGACTCTTTTCTTATATTTAAAGGTGAAGATAATGTCTTACACTTTTTAGAGTTTGTAAATGGTCTTCACCCTAATATCAAGTTTACCTTTGAAATGGAAAATACTAATAAACTATCATTTTTAGATGTATTAATTGAAAGAATGAAAGATAAATATCAGACTCGAATATATCGAAAATCAACTGATACCGGTTTGTACAGTTGTCCAAACATTTTTTCTGACAAAAAATACAATAGGAACATGATTAAAGGTTTGATACATAGAGTCTGGGGTTTAACATCAACCTTTGAGGTATTTGATAATGAAGTTGATGAACTTCATAATAGGCTTTCTAAAAATGGATTTAATAATGTAAAAATAATTATTCGATTTTTTAATAGATTGAAATATTATTAAAGTTTTTTATAAGTAAAAAAGTAATTTTTAGAATAATTTAATTTCGGTAAAAATGAATAAATGTAAATAATAATTAAGAAAATTAATTTATAATAGAAGATACAAAATTATGATTAAATAAAAAAGCAGATTGGGATTTAATTTTAGTAAAAAAAATTTTAAGTTATTATGAAAAGGTAATTAATTTAGTTCGCTGATCAAAATTTAAATGGTTTTAAAAATTATTTTGAATTGAAATCAAATTGAAAATTTTAAAAATTAAGTAGAATAGTAATTAAATGTTTTAACTTTGAATTTGAAAATATTCTTTATAAATTTATTTTATTTAAAATATTATTTTAGTAAAAATGAGTGGAGTAAAACAGATAACAGATAAAACAGCATTTTCAAAAATTATAATTTATTTGAAATTTATTAAAAATTTTAAAATAAATTAAGGATATGATTAAAAAATTAAATATTTAATGCATAAAAAATTGAATATTAAGCATAGAGTATTTTCTAAAATTTCAAAAAATACTAAAAATAAATTACATGTTTTTTTATAAACAAATGTAAAATTAAAAAAAAACAGAATATAATTTTTTATTTGAAAAACAAAATTTTAAAAACATTATAAAATCTTAAAATAAACAACAAATTAAAAAAAATAAATATTTCTATTAAAAACTAAATATATGTAAATAAATAATCTTCATACATATGTTTTAAAAATAAATATTATTTAGATTGCAATTTAAAATAATTTTAAAATAATTTAAGTTAAAATGAATTCTGAAATTGATGTTGCAACCACTTCTCGCAATTATAATTTATTATACTTAAATGATAAAACTTAAGTTAACTAAAATTATACTTCAAATAGGATATCTGGTTGTGCTAAAAATGAAACATTGTTCCTTAGAAATTTGCTTAAAAAATCATTGTTTGTTAGAAATAAAATTTTGTGTTTATGTATTCTGATCTTCACCCAACAACATTTATAAAGAATTTATAAATTTCTTTCTTCATTACATATAAACAGTAAAAAGTATGTGAATAGGATGTCTACTGGCTCTAAAATATATTCCTATGAAGACAGAAATAAAATAGACCTTTGATACGACGACGTAGAAATTTCCTTATGTATCGTATAATAAAATAGTTCTAGTTGTTGTCCTTGACCAATGTTTATTAAATTTAATTTCTGATATAATGGTTAATGGGAAATAAACTACTTCAAATACTCATTAGAAATCCCCGGGGATCAGTGAGTCGACGACCGCTGTTTTATTATAATTAATTTATAAATATTGATTTTAAATAATATTTTTGTCTTAACTACAAAGAATATGGAATCCATAAAACCAACTGAGCGAATGATCGACAGTCTTAAGGAAAGAGATAAAATATAAAAATATCGAAAATATAAATAATAAATGCTAATAAAACCGAATGACCACAAGAAAAAATCGGTGATTATTTTTGTCATTTTAATACAAATTTACTATTTTCATTTATAATTTATTATATCCGCCGATTTTTGGCGGTTTTGTTAACCATAGAGAAAAAAGATTTTATTACTATTTATAATAAATAAAAAGAATATTTTCAATTCTGTCTGAAAATTCTTTCGACATGGATTTGAAAACAAAAGCATTTTACGGTCGATCAAACAGAATAAAATATGTAAAAAATATTATAAAATATTTTTAAACATTATTATATATAGTTTAATATTAGTAAATAATAATATGAAATATTATTATATATAAAAAGGTAAAAAAATAATGACAAATTTTTATTATCATAAAAAGAACATCATTGAAAAAACTCAATTTTATTTTTGAAATATATTTCGGTTGATTTTCAACGATCCTCAGGCTTAATTAACTGGGCATAGGGAAATTTGTAGATCTGATGTGAAAATTACTGATTTTAAAATATTGTGCAGTAATTTTAAAGATTATTGAGAAAGAGTTTCTTATGGAGGATTATTGATTAAATTACAAAATCCATCAATGAATGTACAAAGAAGTGCCTCTTTCCTTTTGTTAAGATTATTTTATTAGCTATTGCATCATTTGGTTATACAATCTTCATTTTAATATATAAGACGGTAACCAGACAATTCGACACACGTACAATTCGATACAATTTTTTTAATTCGACACATTTTTATAAGACAGGACAATTGTCGTTAATTATGCCTTATGATAGTGGAAAATCCACCGAAATATATTGCAAGAATAAAATTTAGTTTTTTCAATGACGTAATAATTATAATAATTATATATATTTATAATAATTATATATAGTTAAATATAATTAAATATTTTTGTTGAGTTGTTCCGTGATCAAAGATTCTTATTTCGCACTCAGTTGTAATCTATTCCGACATTCCAAACTTCAACATCAATCCATGAAATCCAAAAAATAATTTATTCCAGCCATTCAGAAAAAAAATTATATAACATTTATTAAAATATTTTTTTAATTATTTTTTAATAATAAAATGCGTTCCGAAATTTAAAAAAAATAAAATTGTACATAAATTTCTAATTTTCTTAGAAAATAATTTATTAATTAAATTTATAATTTCTTTTCGTGAAACATTGTTCACCAAAAATAATAAATATAACAATTATTAAATAATAATAAATATTATTAAATATTACAAATATGATTAATAATTAGTAATAATTTTAATAGTAAAAAATAAAATAAATTTTTATAATTGTTTTGTTTTACAAAAAGTAATTTTGCCGAGTGAAATAAATGAGGAATGAAAAATGTTCTATTTTTCACAAGAACGATTGTGACACTTTCTATTAATATTTTTCCGGTTTACTGTGACATTCTCTCGTTCAAATCACGCGGGCAGCGTCAATTAGAATTCCCGCGACTACCAAGACAAATACTTTGCTGTAAAGAAACAGTTTTTAGGTATAAAATAGGGAAATCACCAAATTCTTTTAAAAAATCATCTGGACCTACTTCATCAATCTTTATATCCATCACATCAAATATTACTTCAACCGTTAACTTTTTAGTAACATTTACCTGATCATTAATTTGCAATAGTAATTTTTAATATATGTTACTTAGATACAGTTTGTGTTTTGATAAAAACTAAGATAACTATACAATCAAAATTACCTAAATTGGTTAAAGGATTTTTTGAATATGATTTATTAATCCGTGAACACACTTAAATATAAACTAGAAATGATAAGTCGAACAAATATTATATATTAATAATATGTATTAATATATGTGTGAACGAAAGCTGACCTAGTCTTCTATTAATTATTGTTTAAACAAAAAATAACAAGGAGAGCTTTTTTCACTTCATATAATTATTACTAAAAAATAATAAGTCATTACTTTTATGAACCTATAATAAAAATAAATAACAACAGATTAAATATAACCGTATCAACTACGTGGTGTGATCCCTAAGTCCTTAGACTCGTTGATAAATAAGATTATGACGTATATGCCGTAGATACTATAAATAGATGAGCTATGATTGGTTACAGATATGACTCACCATACCCAACCTGTCTGTGAGAGGTGCGTACAGCCATAATTTCACTTTTTACTGTAGACATGGACAGTAACGTCTAATATCGCAGCGTGATAAAATTTCTGCTTCTGCGCAATACTTAAAACTGCGATATTTTGCAGCAGTTGCAGGAAGCTTACGGTGACCAGTGCCCATCCCGTGCAACAGTGTATAGTTAGATCAGAGACTTTAAACATGGCCGACAATCCGTTTTTGATGCTGAGAGATCAAGACGACCGTGTGAAATTTTACCCGGGAAAAGTGATTTTTGCATGAAGATCGTGTCGGAAGAGAGACGAATAAGCATCCGTGAACTTGCATATCGTCTATCCATCAGCTACCATTCTACATATGATATTTTGCAATCATTTGGAATTTTCAAACTGTGTTCACGTTTTGTTCCCCGATTCCTATCAGGTGAAATGTGCGACAAACGTTTGCAGTGTTGCACTACAAATTTGGAGTTGCTTCGCACTCATGATGATCGCTTCATCAACAACATCTTTATACAAGATGAAATCCCGGTGAGCTTGTATGTGCCTGAGAGCAAGCGTCAATCTTCTGAGTGTAGCTTCCTCTTTGAAAGTGCTCCCCAAAACTTCAAAGCGGCACCTCGCACAAGCGAGCAGCAATGCTGACTGTGTTCTAGGATTTCCATGGAATTATTTAAATTGATTTCCTTGAGAAAGGACTGACAGTGAATAGTGAGTATTACGTTGAATTACTTCGCGATGTGAGAAAGTCTCGTACGAAGTCAAGATGGATCCCATTGTGGCTCCTTCAAGACATTGCACTCATTCACACTTCGCGTGCAACTTTGACTGCTGTGAATGACTGTGGCTTTCAGTTGGTTTCTAACCTCCTATATTGCCCTGACCTAGCCCCAAGTGATTTTGCGTTCTTTAAACACTTAAAGAAATATTTGAAAGGTGTCCACTTTCATTTAGTTGATGTCCTCAAGGAGAAAGTCCTTATATTCTCAATTCTTTGCCTCCCAATTTTTACAAAAATGCGTTCTCTGAGCTTGTTGCTCGCTGGCGCAAGTGTGTTGATGTACACGGCTCATACATTGAGAAATGATTTACTTTGATGTCATGTACTGATTCTGAAAAAATAAAGTTGATTGGACTTTGCTTTATTGTCGAGTCTAAGGTCTTATGGATCGCACCAAGTAAAGTTACTTTTGCTTCTCAACAAAATGTAATTAATGTTACTTATTGATATCTCTGTAATAGAGGATGGATTTGAGAAATTTACTTGAAAATCGACTAGAGGTAACTTTTGTTATACAAGGATAATTTTGATAATTACGCTTTTCGTTAAGACTACAAAATAATCCAATTAACGATACCAGATATGGTACTCAGATACACGCGATGCCGTACAAGACAACTGTTTACAACGAATCTTAGTCGAATCACATGAATTTACAATATGGATCTTGTTCTCATCATCATTTAATTGACTATTTTCATTAAAATATTCCCTCAAGACTATTTAGATGTCAATATTCGATATCTGTTTCAATTTAACAATTCACAATAAAGTCTCTCAATTCGCAATGAAGTTATTTTTTGTTGGATGCAATCAAATGGACCATATTTCATACAAAAACAACTGAAAAATTTATTCAGAGAAATTCAAATTCTATTTTTATGGTTATTAAAATCTATCAATTTAAAATACGATTTATATTTATTTTCCAATTTGAAAATCCCAGTTATTGTTCAATCCAAAATCAAATCATCAAGTTATATGGAAAACATTTATGATAAACTCTTTTTGATTTAAATTGAAATATTGAACAATAAAAAATTGTGAATGTTTTTCGATATTGTGTAAATGAATTTTTTCAAAGTAAATAATTTGTAATTAAAAAATTATTTGTTTGAAAAGATTATGAATTTTCAAAAAATTATTGTAAAAAATTTAAAGTCAAAAATCGATTTGTTTTATCGTATTAGTTTAATCAAAAAATTGTGATTGTTGATTCGAATGAAAATAAAAAAAATTGGCGTTTCGTTAAATATTTCAAATTGATAAACATAATATCATTTTGTCTTATGTGAAAAATATTATTGCGCTGAATTCATAAATAAGAAAAAATCCACAAACGTTCCAATTCAATGAAAAATATTGAAAATATTAATTGGGATGAAAATCCAAATTTGAATACTGTCAACAGATTTTAGTGAAAAATCGTAAAAAATGTCGACAATGCGAATTGTAGTGGTTTTAATGCCGTGATTAATGATAAATATTTGTTTTCTCTAAAAGACACGTGTTAGGATAAGTATCATATATCTCATTAAATTGTATATATCCCTTGTTGTAACAACACAATGAGCGACGCCAATAATAGTTTATTTTAAAATCATAAACCAACACCAGTTTCAGTGAATTAAAAAAAATCCAAATAAATCCACACGCATCCTTTCCTTAAGGTATATAGAAGAAACCGATCACCTGTATCATAACTGGTTTCCTCATTTTGATCTAACAGATAGATATCGTTCGCAGCTTTAGACATCGTTCTAGTCATCGATATCACAGCATTTACTTGTTTTGTCATATTGACTCATCAAGCAACTCTGAGCAAATAATCGCATCTTTAACCGACGATTTAAGCCTTTCATCTCTGGCCATCGGGATAAGTCAATTTAATGGTACCGTTTCGAATATACAGATGATAAAATTCTCTCGATCGATAAAAATTCGGTTGACGGGATCTTCTTACTACTGTGCACGAATATTTTAAACCGCAAAGCCAAATTCTAATTCAAAATACAAACTGATTCTATAACCCCAGTTTAAGTATATTCACCATAAGAATCATCAGCGCAACCCCATTCATGTCTAAAGAAATGGTAAAATTTCCAATAAGATTAAAGGTCCTAATTTCATGCATTCCATCACCGATCATTTCTTGGTATCATCGAGCATAATACCCGTGTGGTATCGCATTAGAGTCCACCAACAGGCCTTCCCTGCACCAAACGATAAGATAAATTTTACGATTGATCAGTTTGATTTGGAGATACAATGGTATGCAAGCTAAAATTAGGAAAATCAATCCATTAGCACACTTTATACCATGTGCTACTGGAACTTCAGCTGTTGAATGTTGTGTTGACACTGTGAATTTTTTTGGCTTTATGCAGAAATTATCAAATTTCTTTATTGTATCTATATCTAAATGGGCAGTTACGAAACCTTGTTTGAGATCCAAAAATTTACTTTTAAAATCGCTCGCCCAAACTAGATTGTCAGCTAGAGCAAGCAGATGCAATTAAAGCTCTGTCAGATGGATACAACAATATAATAGAAGCTTTAAAATGTCTTGCAGGTGATGATCAAAAACTAGAAACACAGCGTGAGGGAAATGATCTTTTGCGACATTTGTCATTTTTTGAAACGGAGTTTCAAATTGAAATGTGAAACAATATTCTTCAGAACATAAATAAAACCAACTTATATCTTCAAAAATCAAACTTGGAACTTGGTACAGCAGTGTAGTTATTAAAAACATTGCATGAGTATATTTGTTTGCAAAGAGAAAAATTTGAAACACAAGCCAAAATTAAAGCTCCAGAAACTAGATACAGAAACGAAGATAAACGTAAGAAAATGCTTAAAAAATTGAAGATGATGGCTCAGCTGAAAAAGAAAATCTAGAAATTAGAGAAAAATTCCGCGTGGAAACATATTTGGCATTAATTGATAAATTGTCAGCTGCATTGAGCAGTCGAACAAAAGCTTATGATTCAGTGTATAACTTATTTGGTGTTCTAACAGAATTTTGGAAACTTTCAACAAATGATGTGGCTCTTCGAGCTAATTTACTCCAACAACGGTATCCAAATGACTTAGGAAGTTCTTCGGAAGAGCTACAGCATTTTAGAATTTTCATTCAAAATTTCATTAAAAGTAACAATCAAGAGGAAAACCAATCAGTTCACAGGTTGTATAGCTTATTATTTGACTTGAATCTTGTCAGTTCATTTCCAAACATTGAAGTTGCATTTAGAATATATCTCAGGATGGTGGTTAGTAATGCCAGGGGAGAGAGGACATTCTCAAAATTGAAGCTCATTAAAAATAAACTTAGAACATGCATGCTGCAAGAACGGTTAAACAGCTTGTCTTTAATGTCAATGAAAGTGAACTCCTACAAAAAATTTATTTTGATGACGTTATCAATGATTTCATTTTAGCAAAGCATCGAAAAATTAACATCTAATAACACTATATAAGTTTTAAATCACGAATATCAATTAAGTATATCATTGTGATGGAGACATTGTAACTAACCGTAACACCCAAGAAGACCGAAGAAGGAATTGAATTTAAAAAATAATTCGTTTTTTTAGTTAATTTATATTATCAATGATCAATCTTTCTGAATAAATATTTTTATCATTTCTTTATATATTATACATTTATTCAGATTATTCTATTGATCTCAAATTTGACTATAGGAAAGACTCTTTGAAATTGTTGTTTTCAGAGGTTTAATTTTTGAGATAAAATTATACCTGGCAAAAGGGGCCCCATATTTTTTTGGCACAGCCACACAGAGCCCCCTAAATGTTAAATCCGGCTCTGAAAGTTATTAGTTAATGCAGTTATTATATTAATAATAAATATATTAATAATATTTTTATTTATTGTTTTTATAATTAAAAGTGAGTTTGTAGGTCATTAAACAATTTATTATCTGTCAGATTGCTTTTATAGTTATTAATAAATCATTGAAAACAATTCCTACTTTTAACTTTAGATAGAAGAAAATAATTATCTGAAAATCGATCCAGTCAACAATAATATCATATATTATAAATTTAAAAATTAATAATTTAATTTTTAACATCTTACGTTGCCCAAGTTGTTTTGATTAGAAATTTAAGAAATTGTGATTTTATATGATTCCCTGTTACATTTGCCTTACAGTCCCCTCGAACCCCATCTCGATCACCCACGCGTCGTTCTTCCCTAAGACTACTTTTTTGCGCCTTCTAAATAGTGAAGTTACGCATCCTCGATATTTTACGTGTCCGCCTCGACTTCAAACACGATCCCCCAGGTCAGTAGGAGCTTTCATTGCACATACCCGCATTCCGAGTTCAAGATATCAAAAGAGGATATCGGTCGATTACAAGTTTAATCAGAAGTACTGTGTTTCGCCAAGTATAAGACACTACCTTATATTAATTTTGATGGAAAAATTATCAGTAGGTCTTTTACTAGCATATTTTTGAAATTAGAAATCTTAGAATTTTTAAATTTAAAGAAATTAGATTCTTTAAATTTTGGACTAGATCTTATACGGGGTGATGTCTTATACTTGGCGAAACACGGTAGGTTTTGCGATTTGTCTATCACTGGGCTCAGTATATTAATTCCAAAGAACGATAAATTAAAAGTTCCAATTTTCGGATATTTTACTTCATCTTACCATTGTCTGAATAAAGAGTTCCGGGGCTTTTGGAGCGTACATAAGAGAGGGAGCGCTTATACGGGTCATGTACTTATACTTCTTTATGATACTACATGAATAAAGAGATAAAAATTTAATTAAATTTTGGTAAATTAAAATTAACTTTTTTGAAACCTTTCAGGGGGTTTATTTATGTGCCTGTTCATTTACATATACATATATGCAAAAAGGAAAGAGAAATTTTTATTAAATTAATTTTGAAAAACATTGGTTGGAAAATGTATAAATTTATATTTTAGAACCATATTAATACTTTTATTATTAAAATATAATAATTATATTATATATATATATCCATTTTTTCTTAATATTTTTAGAATTTTATCTCAAAATATAATCATATTATGTAGTAATATATTAAAAAAATTAAATAATTATTACCAATGTATAATTTTTTATAACATTTTTAATCCAGTATCAGCAAAATAATGATACGGACGCCCTTGTTAATTAAAAATTAATTAATTAGTGTTTTACAATTTTAATAATTATAATTCAGCATTTTTATTTCAGTGTATAATTAATATAATTATTATTCATCTCGTTTTTTACGTAATATTAGATTTAATTATTTGAGATTTACATGGTAAAATGAGAGAATAAATAATAATGAATACAGATAAAATCAATTTTATTTAATAATAAATCATTAAAAATAATGAAATTATTATTAAAAAAAATAAAAATTATATATTTTATTTATTATTAAATAAATACAATTTATTTTTATTTAATAAAAACATTTTTTTCACACATTTTAATTTTTTTACGAAAAGAAATTAATTTTAATTCGATATTTTTAAATTATTAAAAGTTATTTTTTCGTTATTTTAGTGAACCTTATTGATTGATTGTGGAGAGTGTGAAGAGGAGCAAGAAGAAGATTTCCCCTTCCCACTGGTTATTATTATTTCAATTAAAATAAATTAAACGATATTATTAAAAAAGCAGAGAATATTTTTATCAGAAAAATAATATCTATTTTAGATTAAAAAATATATTATTTATTATTCATGTTTATTAAAAGATTCCTTATATTTTTCGTCTGGATTCAGATGAGATTAAAGAGTTATATAAATTTTAATTAAAGTAATTCTGTTGAAAATTAGAAAAAAATATTTTTTATTCCTTGCCTGGATGACATGGATTTTGTTTCAGCAAGGAAATACGTCTTCTTTTGTTCTTTTTCCAAAGAATTTATTAAAAATAAAAATTTAATTTCAGAATTGCCTTTAAATTAGATATTTAATATTTTAATATTTGTGTTACAAAATATTTTAAAATGTTTATATTTTATTAATACATATTATATATATATATATATATATATATATAT
>MQRK01250764.1:20370-30821 GCA_001938485.1 Girardia tigrina
GTCATCGGAAGCAAGCCTGTATAAAACTTCATTCATGAAAATAAACGAAAAGATTGCTATTTAATACAGTGTATAAATTTGTAGATAATCGTAAGTGGTTTTTTGCAAAAATAATTAGAGAAAATTATTGTTTTTCAAAATTTTTTTTATAATATTGTATTGTCATCGGAAGCAAGCCTGTATAACAAAATTCAGCTCAATTGGATGACTGAAAGTGGTCGAAAAATCAATCGCAAGATTTGTTCCAGACAAACAGACAAGAAAGCAAGCTAATAAAAACGTGGTAATAACTAATTATTCGACTGTGATGTGTCCCAATGCGAACGACCCCCAATGATGGGACTAGCTTAATTAGGTTTATTAGAACTGACTTTTGATTTCACTATTTCTTGTTTGACTGACGGAACCATTTCTGTTGAAAAAATAAAACAGTCCTAAAGCAGTTACTCCTTCCGACGGACTCAGTGATGATTGCGGATTGTACTCATTCAATGACTCTTTCAATGCTATAAGGAACAAGGGACAAATGGGAAATTCTTCTTCCGGTAATTATATTCTTATTTGTGAACTTATATAATTTTGATTTGAAGAGAAAATTTATTAACACATGTAATAAATATAAAAAAGTACAACTGTTGTTTCAGTAGAAAAAGATGTAAGAGATCACATACATTTGTAAACAAAGTCATTTAAATCTTTTAATTTAACATTTTATTTCAACGTACTCAAATTTCTCAAAGGGTTTTATAGAAGCAGAATCTAAAAATCAGTTTTGATACCTGCAGCTTCTCATAAGGTCTCCAAATGTGTTAAAGATATTTTAAAAAGTAAAGGTATAAAATAAGACGTGAAACATTTAATAATTTATTGAAATTTTACCAAATTTTAGTACTAAAAATATTAGTGAGGCGTTCAATAATTGCCCGACCTAAGATTTTCAAAATATACTAGCAAATTTTAGAACTTTTGTGTAATTAAATAATTTAATATAGGTTTATTTCAGTATTCGTTTTATTTTAAGAAAAAAGCTTTTGTTGCGACATCTTGAAATTTCGTCAGAGTGATGATTTCAGGCGTCGAATATCGTACCGTTTTCAAGTTCTTTGTATTGCAGAAGAAGACGTACAGTGAAATCTATAATCATTTGCAGTCAACTTACCTACATGACTCTCCATTTCTGACAAATTTTATATATTGAGAGACAAAATCTAAAGGTTGGTCCACCTTTGTTTTTGATTAAGAAAATCCATGCCAAAGAGAAAAAAGTTTTGACACAAATGATGAAACATTGGAGAAGATGGTCTAAGAAGAGCCTCGAATTGACACGAAAATTCTGCCAGCGAAGCTCTAAATCTCTGTTGGAACAGCACATACTAAATTGAAATATATGGGTATCAGAAAAATGTGCTCCAGATTTGTACCCCTCTTCCTGAATTGTGAAATGTTGTAAAACCGCTTAAAGTGCAGTCAGAATAACTTGAAGATGCGGGACCAGCATGTGGAGACTTTCCTAAAAAATGGAACCCCACTCAGTATGAATTTTCCGGAAACAAAGCGTAAGTCAGCAGAGAGTAAACTATTTAAAGAGAATCCATCTTAGATGATGAGAACGGTTACAAGTTATAGACGGGTGATGATGCTTTCTATTTTTTGGATCATAAAAGTTTTATTCTCATGGATTTCGTGTATAAATGCGTCACATTCAATGCTGCCGATTACTCCTTATTCGTGATAACTATAAAAAAGAATAGAGGGAGGCAGAAGAACACCTGACGATGGTTTCACCGCATACAACGGGTATTTCTCGGACCACAATTAAAGGTACTGATGGATCATCTGCTGCACAGCACAGATTATCTCTTTAGACACCTAGCGAAGCATTTGAGAAGCATCCTGTTAAATTGAAAAATGATTTGAAGCATTCTGTAAAGGATTTCTTCGCTGCATGTCCCACAGAATTTTTAAAAGTTGGCAAACGTGTATGGAGTGAAATCCACATTATTATGAATAATTATGTATACATATGTTAAGCTTGTTGTGTTACAAAAAACCCTTTTGGGAATTGTTTTCTTAGTATGACTTGGTATTTATTTAATGTACCACGTAAATATTTAAAAACATCAATTTGGCTTAGATCATAGGTAAACTTATTTCAGAGATCTAGGAGGAAAGATTCATTCCATTCTGGATGTCATAATAGATGAATCAAGAATACAATACGTAATATATATATCCGAAAGAAAAAGTCATTTTGTATTGACAACGCAAACCGATTTCATCATTACTGCATCTCTAATTTAATAAAATAAAGTGATTATTTGCTAATTAATACATCAAAAAACATATGACACTTTAAAATACGTTAATCCTTCGTAACATGATGTGACACTTCTGTAACAAACCGTTGTAACTCTTACAGGATCTCTAACTATTAACATATCACCTTTAAATCACTTAACATATCTGTTACACACCGAGCATGTACCGGTGTGTAACAGATATGCAACAGTGATTTAAAATGTATGAGAATATGTATGTATGAGATATGTTAATAGTTAGAGATCCTGTAAGAGTAACAACGGTTTGTTACAGAAGTGTCACACCATGTTACGAAGGGTTAATGTGATTAGATGAATCTAATACCTGTAAGCGTAAAATATATGTACCAAGTCATGATTTTCAAGTGATTCTAAATAATTTTGACAGAAATGTTGAGTGGATTGTGTCCGTAGCAGTTTATGAATAAAGAATCCTTAAACGTTTAAGGTTCTAGAGACGTTTGATGCCATGTTTATAAACTACAAAAAAGCAATTTATTACCATAATATAATTTCACTGCAGATACTGTATAAGTGAAACCGGTTTCTTTTGTCAATAAATAGAAGAGACATGCCCAGTCTTTTTATTATTATTGAAGATATTATTAAATATAAAATAATTCACGTCAATAAAGTTCAAATACGTCAAATATGATAATAGTAGAATATAAAATATCCGCGAGGCCATAAAAGAATATGTCTCTAAAAGCGAAAAGGAAATTCTCATTAATAATATTAACCCATTTCTCTTTTGAGGAATAATATATTCAAAATATAAAATATTAAAACAAATTTTATTTAATTATCAAATATTTTAATTGAGCAATAGTAATATTTATTTACAATTTAATAAGGAGAAATCCTGTAAATTGATAATATTTATAATCAATAAATGTCTAGAATTTTTTCCTAATAAATTAAAATAAATAGTTCAAAAAATTATTTCAAAATAAATACTAATTTTTTTATTTTTAAAAATAAAATTAATTAAAACAATTTCATTTTAAATATTAATTTCTCACATTTTGTTTATTTCTTTAGAAAAATTCTTTTCTTTATATTTTTCTTTTTATTATGAAATTTTCATTATAAAAATATTCAAAAAAAATATTCAAAAATATATTAAAAATAGGAAAATAAATTTTAATTTATTTTTAATGGAAATATCGAAATAGAAAAACAAATTGTAAAAATAGATACGAGAAACAAATTTTAATTTTTTTTTCTAAATAAAGGACAAAAATATTTCGAGATCGGGAGGAAAAGAAAAATTACAAAATATTATTATTTGGATAATATATTTCAGACTTCAAGTCACTTTAACGAGAAACATGTGACCCCCCTCCAGTAATTAGGAGGAATTGGGTTTATCAGTGGTTTCAATGATATTTTAATTGGCACGGGATTCGAATTGCAGAGAGGAAAATATCGAGGAGGAACAGAAATGGAAGGTAAAATTTCTATCAATTGGTGAGTCGTTTTGTGTATATTGAAGAGAGGCATGAAAATATTGATCCAGTCATGCATCAGCGATTGAACTGTTGAAGGGATAATTGTGAGGGTAGGAATGGTGTTTCTTGAACTGATGTTCGAAACAAGAGATTTGAAGAGAGGGGTCGTGTATGAATTGCTCTTTCGACACGGGCAGTTGTACGAACTGGGCAGAAGATCGACAGGGGCGGCTGGGACGGTTTGAAAATTCGATGAGCGATGAGAACAAGCATTTTTTTATTTCACAAATTCTTTTTATTATTTATATATTTGAAATCAATTATTGGAAATGTGTCCATTATGAGATTTAATCTTTGAAATTAGAAGAGTTCATAGAATTCCCCAATACATAATTTTTGATTTTAAAATTATTAATTAATGGGATAATTGTTTGATCAGAACTTTTATTACGTTACCAATGGTGTTTTATAATTCAAATGATGAATTGATTATTTGTAGATTGTGAGGAATATTTTCGAATGGTGTTTATTGTATGTTGTTTGGTATGTTGTTTTAGGATTGTGTTTCTCTCACTCAGATGGAAGATTGATATTTTGAATGTTTTGAACCGTCGGATTATTCAAACAATTTTGAAATGTAAATAACAACTTCAAAATTAAATTAATATATTTTAATTAATAATTATATAATAATCTAATCAAAATATATGAAATATATTTGAAAATGATTTAAAATATTGTATTATTTGATTATAGTATAAATTTTTTATTTAATCATAAATAATATATTAAAATAAATTAAAATATTTTTTAAAATACTTTTAAATTGTTTTAGTAAGGAATTGTAATTTAAATTTGTTTGAATAGTTAAAGGTTAAGAAATAGAATTAGACATTTATCGATCAAGAATAATGTCTAACTATGAAAGTTTTAAGAGAATTGTCATGGAGGTGATTCGAGTTCCAAAGTCA
Organism: Girardia tigrina; assembly: GCA_001938485.1. Lineage (NCBI taxonomy): Eukaryota > Metazoa > Platyhelminthes > Tricladida > Dugesiidae > Girardia > Girardia tigrina. The sequence continues at coordinate 25,111 of MQRK01250764.1, forward strand.
ATAAAAGTATTTTAAATCATATAAATCTTCTTAATAGTGATTATATGGGAAAAATCATGGAACAAAAACATTTTGAGGAAAAATTTTTTTTAACATTATTGTCCTTTATTTCTTCTTCTTTAGGTATTTGAATGTATATCATTTTATGTTTTTGTAAATCTGGCTGGAGTAAAATTATGAACTGCCCAAACGCTTAGAATTTAAAAAAGGATTTATGAAAAATTAAACATCCAATGAACACATATATTTTCCAAACTACTTGTCGAAAGGACAGGGCCAGAAAATCCGGAAACCCGGATTCTCTAAAATAATGGCTTTTAAAAGTGATCTCCTCAAGAAGATCACTTCAGGAATGGATAATAACTTAATCTTATGGTTTCTTCTAATTTTGATCTGGATCCTCAAAGAGGATTGATTGAGGTTGAAAATCGATATTCATGTTCCGAAAACAAGAAATCCGATTTATTTTGTTCAACTTTTCTAAAAGTCATTTATAGAACGTGCTCAATTATAATTATTTCAAATAAAAATAGTAAATGAGAAATATTCATTTTTTATGTTGGCAGAACTTTACTTGGCCAGCAAAATATTTTTGCTATATTTTGTAGATGGAAAAATTTCATACAAAAATTAAATAGTTACTAATAACATAATAAATTTATTATAAAGCATGTAAGAAAAAAATAAAATAATTTAATTCAGTTTAAACATTTGTGGATGTGAAATAATTATGTAAATATAAATGTATTTTAATATGTATGTTGTTTTAATAAGCAGAATTGTAAATTTTATTTCAAATATTTTTTTGTTATTTAGAGATTCGCTTTTACAACTGTTAGAAGAAGTCGGAATTTCACTTGACAAACATTTATCAATAAGATAAAAATCTGTGATCTTCTTTTGCTTTTGGGATCTTTGAATCTTCGATATACTTTCCACAATTGTCTGCTTTTTAAAATCATTGCCAAATCATTTTATTTTCCTTTTGAATCCAGACCTTTTCGCCAACCTTATAAATTTTTCGCGTTACATTTTCCTCTGGCATGTTTTTTTTTCTTTTAGTCTTATTCTGGTATCCTCTCGGTTTATTTTGCTGTTATCATACCACTTTTGCATATCTATTTTCTTCCAAAATACGACTTCTGCTGGACTGCACTCTATCGTATTTTGTTTCGTTGCATTTATAGGAAATTCCACTTCCGGTAATATATCTGTCCAACTTGTAGCATTTCTTTCTTTCAAACTTGCCTGTATGAATTCTCGTATTGTCCGAAACTGTCTTTCAATTATCCCATTTGTGTTATGGTGATATGGGGTAGAGAAAATCAATTCGATACATTTTGCTTCCAACATTTCTTTTACTTGTTTCGCTTCGAAACATTTCCCGCAGTCTACGTGGATCTATTTTGGTGCTCCAAATTTTTATATCCATTTCTGTAATATCATTTGTACTATTGTATCTATTGTATCTTGTCTTTTAATTGATGTCAAGCTCACATATTTACTGAAATGGTCAATTATTCCCAAGATGTATCTTTCTTTTCTTACTGTCTCATTCCATGGTCCGCAGATATCTATATAAACTTTCTCAAATATTTCTGATGCTGTTATTTTTATGTTTTTTTCCTTTGTCTTTGTGGTTATTGTCTTTGTTCGTTGACACTCCATGCAGGATCCTACCACCTATTTTACCGTTTTCTTTTCTTCTTCCATGTCAAACTTGTCCTCAGATATTCGTATACTTTTTCGGCTCCCGCATGGCACAATAATCTATGTGTTTGTATAATAAGATCGCTTCTTTTCTTCTTTTGGTATCCATTCTTTCATACCCGCTCAGGCTTGACTCCTCGTAGTCACTGCCAATAATCTCGTCTTGTTTTTTTCCTTTTTTCGCTTCTTCGTGTTCCATTTGGCATTGTGTACATGTGTCGCAATTCTGTCTTGATAACATATCAACGTTGCCGTGCAGCACTCCCTTTGTATATTCTATTTTGATATGCAAACTACTTAAATAATTCATCCACGTTTGGAATTGAGCCGTTAAGGTTTTCTTTGTATGAAACATGAACGTTATAGCTTTATGATCCGTTCTAAATTTAAATATCTCTCCGTACAGATAATGGTTGAAATGCTGGCAAAATTAAAAATTGCCAGAAGTTCTTTCCTTGTTATGCAATAACCTTTTTCATGTGCTGACATTGAATGTGATCCATATGCTATTACTTGCTCTTTACCCGAATCACTTATCTGTGACAGTACCGCCCCTATGCAATCAAAACTGGCATCTGTATCTAGAATAAATTTTTTTTCGAAATCTAAGAAGCTCAGTATTGGTGCCGTTATCAGTGCTTCCTTCATGTCCTTAAACGCTATTTTGCATGCATCCGTCCAGATTAACTTTTCTTTATTTAAACCACACATTCCTTCTAATACTTTGGCTTTCTTTGCATATCCTTTAATAAACCGTCTATAATAGTTGCAAATTCCTAAAAAACTTCTCAAATTCTTAATACATTTCGGCCTTTGGAAATTCTCTATCGCTGCAATCTTTTCTGGATCTGTCTGTATCCCTTGGCCATTTATTATGTGTCCCAGAAATTTTACTTCCGGTCGTAACATCTTACATTTCGCTGTTTTTATTCTTAGTCCTGTTTGTTGGATCCTCTCAAATACTTCTCTTATCACCTCGTAATGTTCTTCCTTTGTACTTGTCGCTATTAGTATGTCATCCAAATAAACTGATGCCCCTTTCTTTATTGGTTGTAACACCTTTGTAATTAGTTCTTGAAATGTCAAAAGGCATCCGTTTAAAACAAAACGGTCCTGTCTTGGTGGAGAACGCCATTTTTTCCTGTGATTCTTTTTCCAATTCTACTTGATAGTATGCATTCCCTAAGTCTATTGTACTAAAATATTTGGTACCGTGTAATCTATCCATCATTTCAGCTATATTCGACATGGGAAAAGCTTGGCGCTAAGTGATTTGATTTAACTATCTAAAATCCAGACACAATCTGATTTCGTCCTTGTCCTTTTTCCACACGCATACTATTGGTGTGTTCCATTCAGAATTACATGGTTTTATTATTCCGTTTTTCTCCAAATTTTTTATAGCTTCTTCTAGTTTGTCTTCCAGATGTACCGGCTGTCTTCTCGGTTTTATGTTTATGGGTCCCCTGTTGTCTCTATTCGATGTTGTAGTAAGTTTGTACGACCTATATCCCAATCGTTTGCCATAAATATTCCTCTGTATTCGTGAATTATTTTCGTTCTTTGTATCTATCACTTTTAATGCCTATTGATCGCGATTCTCGTTAGTGATTTCTTTTCAAATTTAGCTTCGATTTCGCATATGTTTGTTCTCTTTGTTTCATGATAATTCCGCTCTTTCTATTGTAATTCTATTCCGAACTCTTTCATTAATGGTATTCCTCCGATCATCTCTGGTCTCAAATTTTTCACTATTACAAATCTTATTTTTTTTCGGCTTTATTTCCAATCTTTACTATCGTTTCTATTTCTCCTCTGACATCCATTTGTAGTCCATTTGCTGCGGTCAATCTCTGATTTGTCTGTTCCATTCTTATATTATTTAAGTTTTTTAATATTCCTTCCGTCATAAAGTTCAACGCTGCACCCGTATCCAGTAAATATTCGATTTCTATGTTTTCTATTCTAACTTTTACACTCGGTCGGCCCAGTAATTTATCGTATGTAATCGGAACATTTTCACAATTATTAATTATTAGCAATTCTCTATCACCAAATGATTTTTTTTTATAAATTTCACGACTTCCTGACTTTACTTCTGGTTCCTGATGGGGTTTTGGTTCACTTTGTTCTTTTTGATTATTTTTCTAGATTTTAGCATTTGTATTATTAATATCAACTTTATTATTTATTTTATTTATATAATTTATATCACTACTATTATATATATATATATATATATATATATATATATATAATTTATATGATCTGGTTCATGCACATGAAAACTTACTCCAGTGCCAAGATCGGTTCCTCGTCGTCTCGGCATGATTCGTTTTTTTCTATATGTTCTCGCTCTCCTCTGTTTTCTTTCTTTTCCATCATCGCGAACTGTCTTCCTCTTTCGAACATTCTTCTGTAGTCGTCTGAGTTCCGGTTTCCTGAGCTTTTCGTTTGTGTATCTGAGAATTGTCGGCTATCTCTTTGGGTTCTCCTTTGATAATCAGTTCTTCCTTGATATCGTTTATTCAAATTCGTGTAACATTCCTCAGCTCTATGTCCTGGATTATTACATCTTCCACATCTTACCTTCCTGCATTCCCGTCGGATATGACCTTCCTCGCCCATGCATGACATGTGATTTTCCTTTCTCTTTTACAATCGCTCCGTCTATGCCCTGTTTCTTTGCACTTCCAGCATGATATATTGGTTTGCCCTGAATGTCGTCTAACAAAACTGTCTCCTTTCTTCGTTATGCTTCCTGTCGCTGATCCTCTTTTTATCATGCCCTTGTATGACGCTCTCATCGCATTTACTGGCCTTTCAATTTCCCGGACTTCATCCACTTTTTTGATGACATTTTTTACTTCTTTTATTTCTTTTACCTCTCTAAACTTGATCTCTTTCTTCACATAGCTGTACTTCGACCCATGAATTAGAAGATTCTTTTCAATTTCTTCTTCCGACCAATTATGTTTTGCTAATTTTGCTGCAAGTTTCTTTACTTTTGCAAAATATTCTTCCGCTGATTCATTCGTTCTTTCGAAATTTACAGCCTTCATCAGATCCTCTATCAGAGAGCTTATCTTTTGAAAAGCTTCTCGTAACCGAGCTTCATATCCCTTTGTCTCGACCGATACATTCTCGTAGACAGGTACAAGTTCATCAGAAAGTAATCCAATTATCAAAATCTCTTGTATGATTTCTGATGTTTTAGCCACCTTAAAATACCTTGAGCATGCTGCTATAAATGTTTCAATATTGTCTTCTTTCTGGTATTTTTCCGGTAGAAGTCTCGCAATCAACTGATCCGAGTTGCTGGCTATGGTCGCCATATTAGGTTCGTGATTAAAATTGAAAGACATAATTTTGTAAACTTTATTTCTGCTACAATTTTCATTATTGAAACAAATTTATGAGGAACAATATTTTAATTACATAATCCAGATCTCAAAATTCTAAATATAAATAATAATATCGATAAATATATAAATATGTTATTTTATTCAATTTTGATTTTTTTTTATTATAAATCATTCGATTATAAATTATTTCTTTTTAATTTGTTTTTTAATAAAATTACAAAAATAACTTACCAATTTAAAATACAAAAATATTTAGCAATATTTAAATTTATTATTATTTAATAGAGATTCATTAATTATAAATTTTTAAGCACTTTTCATATACCTTCACTGTATTTCATCTTGTCATTAAGCACTTTTCATATACCTTCACTGTATTTCATCTTGTCAAGAATGGGCCATTTACTTTTGCCTATATCTCAGCATTTAGACCACATAGAAACTTTAAATTTTCACTGAATGATTTGTTAGGTCTTAAGGTACTATTTTACATTAAAAAAAATTCAAGTTAACTTATTTAAATTTTCTCGAAGTTACTTGTAACGGTCAAAAAAAATTTAAATGAGCATGCGATATATGCGGGTTTAAATGCGAAATTGAACCGTATGCTACCGCATAAAATTTTGTAACGGTCGA
>MQRK01250764.1:33325-62132 GCA_001938485.1 Girardia tigrina
CAAGAACCTTACTCGATCGACTCATTTGCGAGTGCTCGCTAATCCGGGTTTTGAGATGACGATTTGTCTCTCCGATGTGGGCCTCCCATCTCTGTAATGGTATTGAGCCTAAGGCTCTTCAGAGGGTCCACCCAAACTAAAGTCCTTAAGGACCCTCCAATAGGCATCCTACGGGATCAGTGGCCTTCCGCCTCTGAGCAGTCGGCTTGCCAGTAACGAGCGACCAACCATGGAACTTGGTACTATGGCCGTACATGCCGTTGGCTGTTACGGTGGACGCGTAACAACCGCGAAATGGGCACTTGAATTGTCCTTGCAGTGACACAAATTTTTATCAGTTATTTATAAATATTAAATATATATAAATAAAATCCTATATTTCTTATTTATAAATTTATGATGGCAAGTCTAAATTCGAACTACCGATAAACAATACAAAAATACCAATGTTATTTTAAATTAATTTAAAATAAACGAACTTAACAATCATTCCAATAAAACTGAAAGAATATGATAATAATCCTCAATCAATGAACCAGGCTGAAAAAATTATTTTTCTAAAAAAAATAATTTTCCGTCGTCAAACTAAAAACAATTTGCGATTCTCTAATTTTCCAATACTTAATTATTTAAATATCAAAATTACAAATTTCTTTGAATATTGTACATAAATAAATATATTTATTTGGAAAAACACTTGCGTTATGTATCTTCCACAATTTATTTATCGTTATAAATTAATTTTACCGGAAATAATTTATGCTGCAGTTCAAGGGTATCCGTTTGAATTTAATGGAATTTTAGATAAAGATATTCAAGATCTGAATAGATTTATTTCCTGTCTCTGTATTCTTGATTCGAAAGATAAACAGAAATCTGATACAACTGTAATCAGATTGAGCAAGAAAACGTTTCATTATGTTGCAGTATCAAAGATTCGAGTTCGATTCCCGACAGAATAATTGCAACCAAATCCAATGATTTCCGATTGAAATATTCGACTAAACGGATGCCCGTTTCGATTCTATCCGCTAAAAATGACGACGATCGCCGCCACCAGGTGCCGAAATCACCGATCCTCGTGTTGGTGGTCGTGAGGGCGAAGTCGGCCGCTCTGATCGGGATTTACCATGCGGTAGTCGATCACGGCCGACTACAAAATTGGTGTCAGAAGTAATCGGTATTTATATATTTATTTACATATATATATTTAATTATTATTAATTATATAATTACTTATATAATATTTTAATTAATAATAACCATAATCTCATCAACGCCCACCGAGCCGCTTCATTTTCCGGTCCCCACACGTTGGTTGCGTTTCCACCTAGTCTTTTCTTGTTTAATACACTTCTACACCACCAGTTTTGTCCTTCCCAACCGGCAGCCGATTCGACACAGTTCACATAGACATTGTGGGACCTCTGCCAAACTCGAATGGTTTCAGTTACATCCTCAACATGATGGATCGGAACACACGCTGGCCTGAAGCGTTTCCGTTGTGGACCATAACAACTGAAACCATTGTCGACCATTTCGTCAAACATTGGGTCGCAAGATTTGGCATCCCGAAGAGGATAATCCCCGACTATTATAATGAAGAATTCGCTCCGAGCCATGGCAACAACCAAAGATTGGTCCAAGCAAATTCCATACATCCTTCTCGGCTGGAGAAACATACCGAACAGCCGACATGGTACCTCTCCTGCACAGTTGCTCTTTGGCACCAACACGTCTTTTGTGAACGAGCTCTTCTTCAACGAAGCTACACAAGACGATGCTCTCCTCTCAGCAGCTCGCGCGCACTTTCTACAAGCAGACAGGAAGCCTACACATCCCGAATCCAACAAAATCTTCGTCCCAAAGGAGCTCGCTTCAACCGAATTTGTCTGGCTACAACGAGAATCTCCAACTTCACTCCAAGATCGATACACTGGACCTCACCGGCTCATTAAATTCACGGCCGAGAACAATACAGAACTTATTGATTTTCAAGGCACTGAACGGACTGTCAACATCTCTAAACTCAAACCATGCATCCATATCGAGGACATGGCAGTTGACACTCCAACATCAGCCTTGAAACGCCGTTCAGTTTCCTTCTCACCATGGGTCCAATACAACGACTTCCAGATCGCCGCAACGAAGACTTAGGCATCCACATGCTCCGCATTTTCAGTTGGGGGTCTGATGTAGTGACAGTCCTCTTGCAGTCTTGTAATCGGCTGGTAGTCGGTATTGTAGGTGCGTCTCTTCAGCATCGTCGTTCGGTTGTATCCTCGGCATACTCACAGTTGCGTCCGGCAACTGAGGATTGGATTGGTTTGATGTCGGCTCTTCCTCGTTCTCTTCTTCCAAGTTTTCTTTTCTCTGGGGGTTGGATGTTGGCGTTTCTTGATGATTCTTCTGAATATGAATCCTTAGGAAACCAGCGGCCTTGTATTCTTTCGGACAGTGTTGATATTGATATTTTCCTTTCTTCTGACGTGGCTGGGCTTTCTTCTTTCTCTTCTTCCATGGGATTGGCTCTGCTCCTTCGTGATCTCTTCTGAGATGCCTGTTTAACTCCTTCACTTCCGCATATTGTTTGTAACAGGCATCCATCGGGCAGCTGTGTTCTTTCAGACGAGGTAGCAAAGCACTCAAAGACCTCATATGGTCGAGAATTTACTAACTAAAAGTGATGACACCATAATATATCAACTTAAGTTAATATATTACATCTATATTACTTTGTAAAGTGCAGAAAGGTTAAGTAAACATCAATTTCTCAAGCGGCTACTGATGGTTTGTTTGCGGGAAGGGAATTCATCGCGTTTAGTGTTTCGTGATTTGTGAAAGAAAACTTCAAAAAAGAATTATATTTGATTGATTTATATATGTTTTATATGTTTTTTCAAAACAACATCGATAAAAGAATTATTGTCTCAAAAAATTGGCAAAAGTCTCTAAACGCAGTAGCTATAGCATATCATTTATATGTCCTCTATTCCCAATGTTTTTCCTATTCGCAGTAGGTAAGTAAATGAAATAAAATTCCTCTAAGCCCAAATATTAATATTAATTGACACATTAAAGGAAAGAGTATAATATCATTGCCAAGAAATTTTAGCGAGCAAAAAGATAATCTGAGCACGTCGCACATTCATGTATTTTGGAAGAAGCAGCAACAAACAAATTTCTATTAATAAAAAATAATATAAATTTAAATGATAAATGATAAAGATATTAAAATTAAATTGGAAAATAATAAAGTTGTTTAACATTAATTACCTCAGACGAAAAAGAAGAAATATGTATTATTATTACATCTCTGACAACAAAGATTTTAACAAAAAATTCTTCCGAATAACTCTTAAAATAAATGCTAAACAATTAAAATTCAATTATTTATGATATTAACTTTTTTAAAATTAATTAAGATTTTTTTTACTAATAACTGTTTAAAACTTTTGATTTTATTTTAGAGATTATTTATAACAATTAATTATTTCCAAAAATTTAAAGAATGAGCTTGTTCTTTTTTTAAGAATTTAAAAGGTTTTTATTTTAAAGAATTTTTTTATTTTAATTAATCGAACATTGTTTTTAATTTACTTAAAATACAAATATGATTTTTAAAAAATATCAAAAATTTAAAGTTCACCAAAAGTAACCCCAACACTTGAAATTTAAATTGTTACAATATTCAAGATTTAATATCGATGAGGAACTCGAGTATTCCATAATCGTTCAATAAAAAAATCTCGTTTGACGATATTTTTGAGAGCGATTGTAATTAACTATGAACAATTAATTAAGACAAAATTCAACAAACTCGATCGATAGCAAACTTTATTTATTTTTTTAATCATAATCACACGTTTCCATAGTTCCGTATTATTCAAACAATCAAAACAGAAATTTCCATTCAAAAAAAATAATATTCACAATTTTCAGAAAAAAAACAATCAACACTTTACAATATATATATATATATATATATATATATATATATATGTATTTTGATAAAAATTTTTAATTACAAAAAAACTTTTATTATATCAAATTTCTATCCGGAACACTGATAATAATTTCAAATATTCTTATATTATTTGCATATGCTCATTTTATCAAAAATAATATTTTTATAATGTCTTTCTGTCTTGTTATCAGAATACTATTTATTGTATTTAAGGTTCTCATAAACGTTTGTGAAGTTAATAGTATCACAGTCTAACGGCTGGTTCGTAATGGTTATACTTATCAATGCTCGGTCAACCATTATATTTTTCTCTTCCAGCAGCAGTTATGATGCAGAATCAATAGACGTAAATCATTAATTTAATCTTCCGCAAAGTTATAAGGTCCTTCAGAACATCTGTTTCTCCTTCCTTAGTTCAAAAAATATGTCTTCGGTTTTCCTTGATAGAAGAAAGCCACCTGAAAAAGAGAATATCATATAATAACGAAAACAATAAAAAGTTGCGAGACAAATCGTTGCCTGTTTCGTTAACAAAAGAGAGTAGTTTATGATTTAAAGACAAAATTCGTTTAAAAATTCTTTTCATAAATTAATAACAATATTTTTTCATTTTTTGTCGCCATTAAAATTATATTTTCTAGTAGAAAGATTTAGAAAGAATAAAATGTTTCTAATTAAATGAAAATTTCATTTTTATTTTGTATAATTTCTGAAAATTCTGCAGTTAAATTTGATAAATATTTAATTATTCCATTTGTTTGAACGAAAGGAATTTCTTTATTTATTTTATATATAAAGTAATTTTTTATTATATAAAATAAAATATTTCATCCTCTTAGAACAATCGATAATTGATTTTATAAATAAAAAATTAAAATTATTATTTAATAATTATTTTTTTTAATTTCCTGAACTCTTTTGAATTGTATTTCATTCTTGAAACGATATTTATAACCTTTCTCCTTTTCACAAATACAAAAGTATAATTTATTCCCGTTTCGTCGTTTCTTTTGTGATCTGGAATCTGGACATTGAAAGACGTACCTGATTGTCTTTTGTTCACTTTGTTAGGCAAATTCAGCCTCAAAACGGAAAGAAGTATTCAGTAATTATAAAAATATTGTTATCAATCATCTCCCATAATGAGGCCCTCGTTAATTGCTCTCATTGTCCCTAAACTCAACCCGTCCCGCAAACAATTCGCAAATAGACTCAAACAGTATTTCTTTTCATTAGACAAACAAATCTTTTTACGATTCTCAAGTATTAATGATGAAAATGTTTTACCGTGAAAATATCACAATAATTGAAATGGACATACGGTAAATATTCGGTCCTTTAGTTATTGTTGATTCTAGAAAATATCTACATTAATTGATATTGATGAGAATGAAAGCATTTTTATCAAACTTTCTTTTTAGGTTTGAGATCCTTGGATTTCTTTGTCTGCTGTTATCAACCAAGTTAATTCATGATGCGGGCGCTGGAGTGAGTAGAGAACTCCTCGGAAACTAAAATAGAAAAATATATGATCAATAATTATATAATTTTAATACCAATTAATAAAAAAAGACATTTTAAATTAGTTTTATCCATTGGATCCTGTTGATTTGGGTATTTTTCTCGAGAAAATTGGAAGCCTGGCTTTTTGATCTTTGTTTCATCTTAAATTGGCTATCTTCGGATTGTTGCCATCAGCCGATATTGTTTATGATAATCGTAAAAATTGTCTGGTTATGGATATGGCAAGTTTTTTGTCACAGACGAATAGTACGAGTAATGATCATAATTTCTCCATTTAAAATTGTACAAATGCATTCTGTAAAAATTTAGCTATAAAATTAAATTCGAAATAATTTTTAAATAAAACGAAATCGTTGACTCGATATATCGACGACCTATATCGGGTTTTGAATCGTCATGCACAGCGGTAAAGCGAGAGTAATTTGCACCATTCCTAGCACGACATGTCACAGGAGTACGAATTCGTCTGGACTTGTTTACAATATTAATTCATTTTTATTGGATAGATTTAATCTAAAACATTGTTTTGTGAATTAAGGTTATTAGGTTCATTAAACATTTAATCTTCTTTAGTTATTTTACAATAAATTATTATTTTTTTTTACTTTTATACTTTAATATTAATTTTAAATGTTTTGATAGCTTTAATTCAAATATTTAAAAGAGTTTCCCGAATTCCTCACAAAATTAAAAATTGGTTTTCTTCTGATGTGTTCCTTTATCTGATTGAGTTGACGGAGACGGGGTAACGACCTTAAAGCTGCCGATCTGTTACAGGAAATGGCATGTGCTTATAGTGCCTTCCGAGACTTTTGCTGATCTAGAATAAAAGCTACAGATCTGTTAATAGGGATTGACAAAGGCTATTAGTTTTTGTTTTTTTTGTTGTTTCATCAAATAATGCCTCCTCATCATCAATTTTTTAAAATGGATTGATTTTTGAGTACATTTTTATTCTTCGTCTTTTGATTAATTAAAAATTGTATGAATTTTGTTCATGTTTTTTTACTTTGGGGTTAAAGTACAAAGTTTGAATTTAAATAAAAATAAATGACAGATTTAAATAATAAAATGATCAATTAAAACAGTCTTGCCTAACAGACTCAGATTAAAAACTCTCAAATAAAAATATCTTAAAGAACCCGAGATGTCCCCATACTTTATAATTATAAAATGAATTTTATATTGTACAATAACAGCCGGAGGCCCATTTTAGACATATTAAGAAATCTTAAGGCACCAAATTTAACTTACTATTATACTCATCACAGAAATTTCTAGAACAAAATTTTGTTTATCAGAAAAGGGAAATTTAATTTATAAGATTAATTATACGTGGTGTGTTCAATAAGTTCCAGGCCTGACATAATTTTCATAAAAATACAACTTTCATGCTTTACCTTAATACAACTCTATAAATGTAAACGATTTCAATATGCTTGATTTTTAACATAATGTCCTTTGCGCTCCGCCCACTTCCGCCAACAAATAACAACTCAAACAACAATCTTCTTGAGGGAGCATGATTCGAAGAAATTCGCTACGGCAAATCAAGGTCGGTTCAATAATTATTGAACTTACTATATAATTTAAAATAATCATTTATAAGTAACGTCATAACAATTTAAGTATTTATGAGACGCTTGATAAACTTGATAAAAAGAGCTATCTTTTTCAAGCAGAAGAAATAAATTAAAACAAATATTGTGTTAAGAGCATTGATATAATCATCACAATTAAGAACACAAATTGGATTTTCAAAACATTTATTGGTATCGCAATCCGAATTGCCATTATGACGATTCTCCACAAAGTTTTTGTAGCTCGTCATTGTTCTTGATTGATAAATTAAATTTTTTTTAAATGTCTTAATTTTCAAATAAATTTAAATTACAATCCGATTACAAAATAATTTATAATTTAAATTACAAATAATGTTAATTATTTTTTAAAAAATTGAAAATATATTCTTTATGATATATTAATTTAATTTTAAAGTTGGTTATTTAAATGTTTAAATTGATGTAATAATCCGATGTTTTAAAATATTTAAGATATCAATCTTCCATCTGGGTCGATGAAACACAATCCTAAAACAACATACAAATTTTACCATTCTAAAATATTCCTCACACATATTAAAACTTTATTATATCTCATTATTTTCAAAATTATTTTACTTAAAAGTATAATTTATTTCACTTACATTTATCTATTCAAAATTTTATTTAAAATATTAAAAAGTTTTAATTATGTTTTAAATTTTAATCAGTTTCAACACCTCATTAAAATAATTTTATTTGAAATCACTAGATTCGAATCCGGTACAGAATATCGTCTGGTCGATCGTTTCAGTTGATTCACATTACTCAGAATAAATGCACAGGTCAAGTTTGAGTGGGTCGCATTGAGTGGAAGAAGTTTCGCCTCAAATATCGATTGTTGTTTTGTTGTCATTTGGAACTATTATCAAATGTCTCGCCGTTACCTTATATGAAGTTGGAACTACAATTAATCATAGTGTATTTTCACTATTTTATAATTAAATGAATTAATTTGTTTTTGTCAAAATATGCATTAGTAAAATGTGTATTAATTTATTTAAAGTTTTTGTACATCGACGAAATTCGACCTGATTATGAGAATTATAATTTATCGAAATGCGTCCAATTTTTTTAAAATTTCCCTTAAAAAATTTTTAAAGTTTCATTTTATTTATATTTCCATTCATTTGACATCAAAGTTTTATAATTTTTTTAATAATTTTGTAAGAACTTTTAAGGAAAAATAAAAATCTTTTATCTTCGATCGGATTAATTTATATCATTATTTATATTTATTCGTTCTCTTATTTTAATCAGATAAATTAATTTTTTATTCTTTTATTATAATTTCAATTCGTTTTTAAAGAATGTTTTCTTTTGTGTTTAATGAACGCAAAAACAAAATTAATATTTGTACTTATTATTTTATATTTCTATAAAAAAGTTCGTTGTAAAATTTATTTATTAATTGTTCTATCATTTCGGATTTATTAATTTTTATTGTTAAATAATTTTTATTTTATTAATTGGTGTATTATTTTTCGGCTTATTCAACAAATTATTTATGCAAAATAAATGCTTTAAGTCTATTTTGAGATATAATTAGAAATAAAAACAATTATAAAATAAATAATTTGAAAAAAAATAATTTATTAAATATTAAAATATTTTATCATATTTTTTATGCAATTTTTTGAGTTTTAATTCTTTTTGGTTTTTTAAATTCATTATTATTAATGTTTCTTTTTTATTTTTTTTTAATAGACAAATATCACTATTAACAACATCAATATGTTTTTATGAATATTTCTTATTATTACAAATAGAATTTTCATTACAACAATTCTTCAAATCACTTTCACTATACGACACCTTCGCGGCATGATTGAGAAATTCGCGGAAGATGCCGAAATTTGCGATAGCGCGATAACCGCGAAAAATTGACAGCCGTACTGATCATATACGACAATGGCGTAGGCATTTATGGACATGTAATACATTATCTGTATGAGGAGTTTGGATATTTTCTTTCATAATTGATTTGAGATTTGAATAATTGAATCATAAAATACTGAATGTAGATGTCGGGACTGGGATTGGCCTGATTCGTCTTGATTGCCTCTTGCATTCGCCAATTGTACGGGCGTTGAACGCTCATATTTCTAGATCGTTTAATTCGCAAACGTCAGCTTATTGTCGGAGCATGTTCTCGATGAATAAGAATTTCTGTCAGTTTTATTCAGCATTACCATATATATCAGATTTACACCGCAGGAAAAGAAGTTCATTCAATATAAAATAAACCATAATTAAAAATGTCATAATAACATTTAAATCAAAATCCGCCATTATGTTTTATTTTCAAAATAGTTATTCAAATTTTTTATCAGCTTAAACGACACATTAAGTAATGGTTCTAAATCTAAAATTTAACCATAATCCTCTGTTTGGAAGTTTGTGAAAATTTAAAAGGAAGAACTGTAACAATGGACATTATCCAAATACTATAAAAAATTCCCGTGGTTGGTATCATCTATGTATCATCTATGCCACCAGAATTATATGCCACCAGAATTATATGCCACTGTAAAAGATAAGAAATCGTTTCTTCAAAGTTTGCGTTTACAAGTGATACAAATCTAGTATCACATATCCCTTAAAAACAGAAGTATTAATTTTCAGAGCTCAAAGCATCAAAAAGAATGATCCAGAAAAAAAGCCGCAAAATCTTTTTGGGTTACCATAAAACTAAAGGAGATATTGATACTGAAAATTTTTGGACCTTCACCGTATTTTCTTATACAAATGACAATCGTCACCAATGCATTCGCGCTTGTTACTCAGATTGTTCCAAAATGAAACATTCAAAAACATCATAGAAGGCAACTTTTTATTGAAAATGTGGGCGAAAATTTGATTGAAGAACATCCTTCTAGTAGAATTTACCCAATTTGGTAAATAATGTACAAAATCAGTTCAGATAATCTATCCTAATTTTTACAATTACTAATTTTCAACTTCAATATATTCTGTAAAAGCAAAGCATAAAGCGCGTATGCTCGGAATTTAAAATTCAAATAATTATTATATATTTTTGTATTATCATTATTTATAATCCTCTTCTTATGACAATTCAAATCGACATTTAGCCTCATTTACAATCATTGAGCGACAATCTCTGATACTGTTATTGCTGTGATTCGCTTTTGCTTGGTATACTTCGATATAAGATTTATTAAATTAATTAAATAAAATAAAGAAATTAGTTAAAGCAAAAAAAGGGATTAAAATAACACTTGAATTTAAATAAATCATGTTCAATATTTGTGAATAAACAAAGACTGTTTTCTTTGTATTTACGATGACTCATCAAGTCACGCTCTAATTTGAAACTGTGTGTGTGTCATTTGGCCAAAGAAAGAGCGATTGTCGTTCCAGTGAAGTACGGAGAGAGAAAAATGAATAACTTGCTCTGATTGCCTAGCCAATCAAAATGAGTTCCTTGCTCGAGGGACATTTTATCTCTCACTTTTTTGATTTTTTGATCGTGATAAACAAATTTTAAATGTCGTCTTTCAATTTATCGTTTTTTATTTAATGAATTGTGAGACCAGCAATTTTCTTTATTAACCCTTAATAACCTAGAGTTTCAATTTTGATATCAATCTTTTAAACCAAATGTTCACATTACTATTAGTTTTTTTTATAGGTTGGCTGCACGTATTTTACTGTTGTATAATATTCTTTCCAACGAAATTAAAAAAAATCAAATGTCATTATTGTTTTATTTTATCTATGACATATTACTTGCGCGGCAAAGTGAACAAGTAAACACATTTTACTAAAATCAGGCTACTAAGGGTTAATTTTAGATTTACTCAATTTTATTTTGATTTCTCATCAATTGAATGATTTTATTTATCGATTGACGATTCAAAAGGTTAATATTGTCGATTATCATTGTCGTTTTGAAAAGAAAAATTTTGACGAATAAATATTAATTGTAAATTGTAGTTGTCTCGAAAAGTCTTTATCAGTGAAAATACATATATAATAACTTAAGAAATAAAAAAAAATGATCTCTTCGCAAAACAAAATATTATGTCAATGGGCCCAGCACATCGAGACCAAGCTCCTCATTTAAATATGACAGAGCACATCTGCTACCACCTTCCGGTCTTCGGAGAAACTCTGAAATCGGGTGAAACATTGTACGTTGCTACATATGAAATGATTCAGATTAAACGCATGCAAATATATGTCATATAAAAATATTACATGTAAAGAACATTCAAAAGTTATTTACAATATCTGTATTACATATAATTAATTTACTTATTAGAAGTAAATGAAACATTTATTAATTTTCCTTTTCTATTCTTTTTATTAACTCACTTTCTATATATATATATATATATATATATATATATATGTGTGTGTGTGTGTGTGTGTATCCATGGACTTTACAAACATATTTTTGAAGGGTTTTTAGTCAATCAATTTTCTTCAAACTTTGCACACTTACTTATTCTTGATGATAATAAATGATTATGTAAAAATTTGATCGAAAAAACTTTTTTAAGATCCCAAAATGGGAAAAAACGGAAAATTCGGATTTCCCGAACAAAATTAATTGCAAGATATCTATTTATAAATTATAAATAGTTTATATTGATTTAATGTGTTTTTTTAATTTAAAATATTTTAAATCTTAAATTTTTAAATTTTAAAAACTTTGTTGGCAAAGTAGTTTTGTCTACATAAAGAATGAATATAATAATTTTAATTTTTACATTTACTAGTTTTAATTATTCAAAAATAAATTTAACATTTACTTTGCATTAACGTTGTGCTTTTTTAACAAAATGTACGTGGGTCAAAATTTGACACGAACATCATTGATGATGAGGCTTTCCACCTGTTCATTGATTCAAAGAAGCCAGAATAATATTTCGAGCATGTCCGTAAGCTAATATATCGTTGACAAATGGTTGTGGATGATGATTTTCTGTATTTGATGAATATGTTTTATTGTGTAAATAATATTTTTCAACGAATAAATTGTTTCTGTTGTGTATTAGACCTTTTTGGCCAACCTAGTAAAATATGAAGAAAAGGAAATATTTGTTTAAATTGTGTTTAATAAATCGATTTTTACTTTTCTTATAAATATAATTTTTAATTATTATGAAAAAGAAAATAGACGTAACTAACAAATTTTAAATATATTTCATAAATAAAATAATTTTCTTAAAAAAGAAAAATGGCTAAATAATTAAAAAAATATTTTTATTATAATATAAATATCAAACAATATAAAATCCCTTAAAAAAATATATTTCAGGACAGATTATCATTCTCAAGTTTCCTCGTAAACCACAGACAATATTTTAATTTATTGTAATTTTATCTTTCGACTGCAGCTATTATAAAAATTTCCTTTCCAATTATATCATTTCGACTAATTTCCCTTCATAATTGTGTTTCTCGCCTCTCTTTTGTCTCAGTATGGTTGAATAATTATTTTTTAAATCCATAGCGTTTTCAAATTCATAATAATAAGAATCAGACAAAACGAATATTTTGACCTTCTTCAAGAAGGGTTAGTGTTAGGGCTCTCGGAAAGCCAGCTGGATTTTATTGTCTCATACTAGATGTCTTGAAAACCAGCTGCTTGTCCCAACAATGCTTGTTGCCCCCTCCAACGTCTCCTTCTTGTTGTACCCACTTACTTGTATCGATGGTTGCTAGGCTCTAAATTAAATAATACTAACTTTTTTCTACTAAGCATAAAGTCAGTGATGGAACGGATGTTGCTTTGGTAAAGTAATGTACACATGAAGAGTCCGGGCACTTGTAAATGAAATTTTAAATTGCCTTACATATTAAGAAGAAACACTTCGATTAATTTTGATAGTAACAAAATAGTAATAAAATTTAATGTCGCTTTGAATGGAGGAAATACTAAAAATTTCATTATCCACAGATTTTTGTACTCTTCCGCGACGACGTACCAAACGACGTACTTGATGTTTGTACTTAAGGGAGGAGTCAGGTTTTATTAAGATGTGATTTTAGATTTTTTAATTAAATGTTTTTATTGTCTTTAAAAACGAATTTAATTTATTGTAACAAAAGTCTATCTTATATATTGTACAAAAACTATTTTACAAAAAACTTGATAATTGTGTCTTCCATAACGGTGATTAAAGAATGAATTATATTAAAACTGTGGTGGAGCGCGGTGTACCGAAAAAGCAAATATCCTCTTTGATTTTATTGGTGTTCCCCAAGAGAACTAATTTTGTTGTATAAAGTAATGTGCTTTAGTCCATAGAAAATTTGGTCCGGTTCTTAGAAACTTACAGAATTAATTTTTCTTATCAATTTAGTATAGAAAATATTGAACACCTTTTTCAACTTTTATTTTAATAATTAATTTCGGTTGATTTCTAATCACCTCTAGACTAAATTAATATTAAATTGTCAAGCTATTATATGAGAGGTAATAAATGTTATTGATCTAATCAATTGCTTAATTGAGTCTCCTTTTGAGAACTTTTAAGAGAGAGGTTGAGTATGAAGCTTCAATATTATTTTTCGAACATATTGATCTTATTATTAGGGCCGCGCAAATAACTATTTCCTAATAATGTTAAAATCAATTTCACAGAATTTGAAAATCATTTGCTTTTATTTTCCGTTTACATTTTAAATTATTTTCCGCGTAATTGCTTCCATTATCCAATTGACAATGTTCTTTATCTGTTTGCGGAAATTCCAAGATGTATCTCCAATGTATGTGGCGTTATACCCATTACAAGTATATTTAGATACCAGATCATAAACAGAGGTGTATGAAAGTTATTGTTGAACATATCGTGAATTTAATATGGTCGTGAAATAAATTTTAAGTTCATAGTATTTATAATTACTTCTTTCAAAATGAAAAATAGATATTTGAATAATTGTTGTGAGGAATGTTTTGAATTGTGTGTTGATATTGCGCATGTTTTATGTTGATTCGGATTGTGTCTCTCCTGCACAGATGGATGATTGGTATTTTCTTTGATTCCTACTAATTAAAAATAATTTAATTTAATTTTAAAGTAAAAATATTTAAAATAATTTTTGAATATATTATTTATTTTTTAATGTAATTTAAAATTTTAATATTTTAATTTAATATGTACTTTTCTAAAAATGATTAGATTTAATTTTAACCAATTTGATTCTTTATAATTAATAATTTTTATTAATATATTTTCATTTATTGAAAATAATTAGTATGAATTCAGAAATATATTGATCAAGAAAAATGTTTAATATTGAATGCGCTTGTGATAATAATAAATATTGTAAAACATATATTGATTTTGTTAATAATTGTTATTTTTAAACCGAAAAAAAAGAAATCTTTGTTAAGGTTTGGTGGCGTGATTAGCCGAGTGCATGCCAAAATAGGATTGGCTGAACTTTGGCGAAGACTTGAGAGTATTTGAAAAATAACAAGTCAAAAGACTCACTCTGATTGGTCAGACAATCAAATGAATTTCCAAATTCGTCGACGATCGGAATTATTGTTTACGATTTTAATATCTGAACGATCTGAATTAATTTACGATTTTTAATATTAGAACGATCTGAATTATTGCATAAATTGGATTTTTGCTAAAGAACTGAATCATTGTTCATTATTTTAATACATATTGACGATCAGAATCCTTACTGGAGGATTTTTATTTGCTGATGATTTAGAATTTCGTAGAAATGTTTTAAAACGAAATAAAAATTTTTTTCGTGATAGAAAATTTGTTAAAAAACACCACAGCACTACAAAATCATGACTCTGCTACCACTTATAAGATTCTGGGGCAACTTAGAGACTGCCGGAACACATTTACTTTTTATAATTTATATAAAAATTAAAGGAAGCTTGTAAAATGCCGCATTACAATTTATTAACTTGTTTATAATAACAATGGTTTAGATTCGCAAAATTGTCAATTTTTTTATTTCAGATCAAATTATCAGATCTGTTTTTAATAAAAATTAAATAATTTATATGATTTTAAATTCTTCATATTAAATAATTTATAATAAATTACATTGCAATTTATTGAAAAGTAAAAAAAACTTTTAAGTGTAAACACTGGTTTGTACGAATTATCCAAATATCGAAGCATTCGTTCCCAAAGACGAGTTAACAGATGCGTTGCCGCGTACACGAATACGCGCGCTTGCCTGTTCAAACGTTAGTTGCCACTGGTTACTTACCAGTGCTTATACGTGTCATAATCGCGCCAGACGTTCGTTTTTTTATTTACATTTTATTTACTTTTATGAATGAATTGCAAGTTTTTATTTTAAAGTTCTGAAAAAAAGGTTTTGGCCTCTAGCAAATGTTTTATTCTTTATATTGTTGCTATGATAGTCCAAAGAAAATTAAAAACCATTAAAAATTAAACCTGGTTTTCGAGCATTTTGACAAGACGAAGAATGATTGAAATTTTATGAGTTTTACTTTTATTCTATCTTTGTTAATGTGAGAGGTGGTTGCAACATCGATATTCGAGTTCATTTTTTTAACACCAAAATTTATTTATCTAACGATTTGCATATTTAAAACAAATTTTCCTGTTAATTTAATTATCTCGCCACAAATTAATATATTAAATTATTTTCGATTAAATTTTTAAAAACCTGAAAATTTATTTCAAAAATTATTTAAAATTGCTTATTAAAAATATTTTTATTTATAAAGAAATATTTTATAGTTTTCTTAACATTTTTTATTTTAAGATATTTAATAGATACATTAAAAGATATTTTTCATTTTTAAATAAATATTTAATTTTTTATGCTTTTCTTTTATTATATCATTTTAAATTTTTTAAAATATTTAAAAACACATTAAAAATATATTATTTTTAAAAACGTTTTTGATTTTTAATAGTTGTTTTATTATTCATTTTTAATTTTAAAATATTGAATAAGCATATTAACATTAAAATATTTTACCCCTTTAAATTAAAAAAAATAATAAATTATTCTGGCGAGATAAAAATTTAAATTAACCCCTCATAGTGAAGTTAGAGTCTCTTAAATAGGATAAGAATAGACAGAATTTAAAAATTTAGTTTTTATTCAGAATAAAATCGAATTATGGGATAAATAAAACTGAAAGGAGAGGCAAGAAATAAAATTGAAACTATTCACTGTTTTCCTATTTGACTAATGAGGTGATGGACGACAGTAAAAATATAAAAAGAGACCTCTTTTATTCTCTGACGAAATTTGTTGCTTTGCAGTATTTATGGCATTGCCAGTTGAGCTTTCAATTAATATTTCCAAAATTAGACGGAAACACATTGTTTATGTGAAGTACAAAAAGCCAAATTATCCCTTCAAAACTTATTATCAAGAGTTTAAAGAATTGTACTAGAAAATTTATTGAAAAGAGAATTATTTTCTAAGGAATAAAACCCATTACGTATTTAAAAGTAATTCAATATTCCTAAAATATTGTTTATTTATTATTTTTATAGTATTTTTTTAGATTTTATGGTTGTATTTTAAAAATATTGTATTGTTGGGTTCGTGACCAACGATATAGTTCATCACACAAATATTTATTTATATAACAATTATTCAAACAAATTTATGAGTGTGAGAGATTGTTGTGTGTATGAAGTTTTGAATGTCATTGTATGCTGTCTCTGCCAAAAATATTTGCCAAATTAAATTTAATTGTTTTCAAATAAACTAATGTATTTAAATTTCCTTAAAATTAACAGAAATTGAATTTTATAAATTGAAATAAATTTTTATGGAAAATAAAATACACAATTGTTTTAATAATTATAATTCGGTAAATATTTTAAAAATTAAGTAAGCTTGGTCAGTTCCCAGATCTCAACAAGAGTGAATTAAAGAAGAGCCCTACAGAAGAAGATAACAGATTATTGTATTATCAATATAGATTTAGAACAATCTTCGTGTTCTGCTTTTCACAAAGAGAAACGATTTTGTCCTACTTTTGAATCAACCAGATGCAAATTTTAATTATTTAAAATATATTGTTTAAAATTGTAAAATTAATTTTCATACTTTTTTATTTTAAATTTCATAATTAAATGTTAAATCATATTTTCAAAAATGTTGTATATTTTTAAAATGTATCTTATAATATTTTGATATTTAATATACGATTTATTTTATTTCTTTAAGAAATTATAATTTTTTTGAAACGAAACACTTTTTAAAATTTATTTTGAATATTTTCTTTTATCTTAAATTTTATACATTCATGAATCTACTTCCTTTTTATCTTGTATTTAATTTGTAAAACTATTGATTCTGTTTTAACATTTTGAACATCCTATCCTTAGTTTCTTCTAAAAAATATTTAGTTTATTATCTTAAAATCTCTTTTTTAAATAATATTCACTTATTTAATTTATAGCATATGTAAAATGTTTTCAACAATAATTTTTAAATTCTAATTTAATGAAATATTTTAAATCCTAATATTAAGAATACTAACAGCCGAAGTCTTAATTGATTAATTGGAATTCGAACGGCTGTTGGCCGATGAGATTAAGGTATTTGAAGATAAATGTCATCCCCATTATCATGTGAGTATCGAAGAATATCGAGAACGGCATGAAACGTTCGAAAAATCTAAAATATATATATATATATATATATATATATATGTGTGTATATAGGGTGAACCAAAAGTCTTTTCGTATTTTTATTAAAAATTTAAACATAATTTTACAACAAATAAAACACATTTAAGTTTCAAAGTAAAGGCCATTTGAATCTATAGCTTGAACTCATCTATGGGCAAGTTGTGCGATCCCGCTGCGGTACCAAACCTTGTTCTTAGAAGCGAAGAACTGGTGACACCCGTTTTCGACCTCGGCCAGATTATTGAAGCTGCGACCACGAAGAAAGTGTGCCACAGAGCGGAAAAGGTGATAGTCGGATGGCGCAAGATCCGGACTATACGCTGGGTGTGGAAGATGTTCAAAGGCGACGAGATTTTTGATTTTTTCCTTTGTTTGTTTGGCGGTGTGCAGTTTTGCATTGTCTTGTTGTAGAAGAACTCGCTTTCGATTGATCAAAGCGGGGTATTTCTCGTCAAGTGCCGCATACATTCGATCAAGTTGGGCGCACTAAAGATCAGTGTCGATAGTACGGCGATTTGGAACCAGCTCGAAGTGAATAACGCCTTCGAAATTCCACCAAACACACAGAAGTGCCTTTCTTGAGAAACAATCTCGTTTTGCTACCGGTTTTGCCATTTGTCCGGGGTCCAACCATTGATTTTGTTGGTCTGGATTACTGAAGTAAACCCAATTTTCATCACAAGTTACAATTCGACGGATGAAACGGTCATCGCGCAGATTTTCAAGCAATTTTTGACAAGTTTCGAAATGCTTTTCGACTTGAATTTGTGTCAATTTATGAGGCACTTCTCGATATCGTCTATTGACATTGTCAAGAGCGTGAAGGTGTCATACAATGGATGTTTGAGGAATATCAAATTTGGCCGACAATCTGCGAGTACTTATTAACGGATTTGTCTCGACGGCTTCATGAATTGCTCCGGAATCTACGGTGATAGGTCGGCCTGAACATGCATTGTCTCCGAGGTCAATGTCGCCTTCATTGAACCTTTTGAACCAATTTTGTGCAGTACGATTTAAGACCACATTATCGCCTTCAACTTCGCATATCTTCTTTGCTGCTGCAGTTGCGTTTAAGCCCGGTTTCCAGTAATGGCGTAAAACAATTATTGAAATTCAAACTATATTGATTTATTTAATAACACAAAAAAACTGAAATTTGCGATTAAAATTTATTATCTTAGGTCGGATACAAATTGAACGCACCAATATTAATTATTATTTTAATAATTATTTTTGTAGGCAAAATTAAGAAATAAATGATAAATAATTACATGTTATAATTATATGTAAATATAGAATTATAAATTTTTTTCTAACTTAATTGCCTAACAATTATAATTATTTACTAATTTCTTTATAAATATATTAGAAAAAATTTTTTTTGAAATAAAATATATTAAAAAATATAAATAACATAAATTGGTTTAATTATTTTTAAATTATAATACGAAAGAAATTTATCAAAAAATTATCTCATTTTATCTAACAAAGAAAAAATTGCTTTGAAATTTAAGAAATAATAAATTTAATTATTTCGATAAAATAATTTGGTTTCACGATTCTTTATAGATAAAATAAATTAATAAAATTATACATTATTTATTATGAATAAAAGGAATAATTTTTGAAATTTTCTTTATATTTTTTCAAATTATAATTAGTAAAAGATGCTTTAATCAATAAAATATAAAACGAAATATAAAAAAATATAAAAAGAAATTTGTATAAAATTAAAAAAAAGAAAATATAAGAGGATGTTCATATTTAATGTTTAAAATAAATTTTATGTTAAAAGTATTATTTAAATGAAAAAAATGAATAATTATTTATATTTTTCCCTATATTCATAGTCTAATTTTTATCAAAATTTTAGAAAAATTGAGGATTTAGTTCATTCGGAAAAGTACGGATGAATTCCTCTTGTGACATTCTTGGACGGTCGGGAGAATTTGTATCTCGAAGTGACATTGACAGTTTCATTATGGTCTTCCCGTGGAGTATTTAAAATTTTCGGAAAAATAAACAGAATTTGGAGAATAATTAGTACTAGTGATATTCGTTCTAAAATTGGTATTGCAAGCAACGGACAAGAGGAAGCTGTAATTAATTCATTTATCTAAAGAAATTATTTAAAACTTTATTCATATATTTTATATTTATTGATTTTTCGAAACTTTAAATTATTTATTAAAAAATCTTTAACAAAAATAATATAAATAAAGAAATATTTGAGATTTTAATACAAAAGAAATTGTTTTCGGTATAAAGAATTATACAAACATATCTTTCTATATCACTTTGGTTTTGATTCTTTTTACTCTCGATAACGTCTTTCTTTATCCTATGCGAATATATATTCATAATCGAAATTTTAAATTATTTATATATTCAATGAAATTTGTGATTTTGTTTAGTTGTCTGTGTTTTCATATGCTAATGTGTTCACTTGCCAGGGGGCTCAGCCATCTATCCGCCTTTCAAATGTTTATATATCTGGATACCGTATAAAAGATACAAAAATCACAATTTTTGTAATTCAAAAACTAGCTCGTTTTATGCTTTGGGAAAATCTCAAGGCCAGATATTATTTTTCATTGAGAAAAAATATTTAAATAAAGCTGAATAAATTCCGAATTAGTCAGTTTAAGATGCTCACCACCTTTTTATGCACCTAATTTTTTTGCAAAACCAAATATGAAAAAAATTTATTAAACTTAAATGTCTGATTTACAACTAGAAGTAAATTAATTTTGACAGGAAACCACCAAATTTTTTATATAGTACATTTTAGTACAGTATTGAAAACATTTAACGAAAACTATTCAAATATGGAGATTATTGTGGTTAACCAATCAAGCATAATGTCACGTAGGATGCCTGGGAAACTAGATTTGGTAAAATTCCGTATCTAGACTAAAGTGTCACAAAGCTTGCATTTGCTTGTATGCCGTCCAGTACCGAAATAGTAGGAGAACTTGTGAACCATAAGACAATGTTATTTCCAAGAGGGTTTATGGAAAAGTTTAAATGGGTCCCGTAATTTTTGGGTGCTTCTAGCTCGAGAGACTGAGACTCAAACTAACTCTTGAAAGAATTTTAGACTAATTAGTTCTTTAGATATCCATAACATACCCTCGGGGGTGAGAGAGGTATATAAAACTAAAAACTAAAATGCTTAAGTGGCGAAATACGTTTCATTAATTGCGTCATTATTTTAACAAAGTACAATAGAATAAGTTTATGGGGTAGGTATCTAAAATGTAATTAAAGAAGAGGACGTTTTGGGTAAAGAGTATAGATTAAACGTTAGGAAGAATTACAAGTTCAACTTAAATAAATTTATTACATCTTCCCCTCGCCAAAATATTTTTTCACTTTTTTTAAAAAACATATTTGGTCGAACTACTTAATAGAGGAAGGAACAATAGGAACCAAAATACTTTCGAATCGGAAGACTTTATGTTTGCTATACGACGGATTTACTGCATTAATTTTATTTTTATAAAAAACTGTCTCAAAGTTAACTAACGATAAATTTAAAATAATTAATCTGAAACAAGTTAAAATTATTTTATCTGAAATGTTTTTTCAAATGAATATTTTAATAAAATTCTCTACAATTAGCAATTAAAAAAAGTGAGATTAAAGAATTTAATTAAAATAATTGTAAATAAATTTCAGACAAATTAAAAAAAGCAGGTAAATCAAAATTAAGAAGCAAATTAAAAATAATTTTTGTATAGTAATTTCGTCAGTTTAACCGTCATCTTCAGAACATGTGATTTTTGCCGGCTGTGATTAGGTAATTGATTCGTTTTTTATTTACACCATAAAAACTTTCAATAAAATTGTAGATTACATTTGGAACAGTAATTTTAGGATCCAAGGATCTTGTATAAAACGCTTCTTATCTCTTGTACAATTGTAATTCTTAAATAAAGTGTACAGACTTTTAAAGTATTGGTATTGACTTTCTCTTTACAATGCTTTCTGTGTCGATCATAATTACTTCCATTTTAAATATGACTTTGTTCCTGGATTTCTTTACAGAGACTTCGTGTTATCTTTGTTAGCGAACATAGGAACGCAGTCATAATGAAAGTAGTAGTATTATTTAATTTGCATTCGGAAAGCATTTTTTGTTCTGTACGGGATATATCTAACGGTGTTTATTGTATCTTGTGTTTTGTATGTTGTTTTTAGGATTTTGTTTTTCCTATCCAGATGGAAGATTGATATTTTGAATGTTTTGAACCATCGGATTATTTGGAAATTTTTGAAATGTATATAACAACTTTAAAATTAAATTTAGATATTTAGTTCAATTATATATATATTATTTGATTTGTTTGTGGATGGCAACGTAGCCGAGATCACCAGTGCAAATAGGGCATTTGCGTAGCGCAATAAAAATTGAAATATTTCGATGTGGAAGTCTGTTCACTGATCGAGAATAAATACGACAGAAATTTTAGTCAAAAAGTAATAATAGATTTGTTTAACAAAGATTTCCGAACGGTTAACTCAATGAAACAGTCATAGAGGTCCCCCTTATCAATGAGGGGTATCCGCAATCTAAAACGATTCTGTCTCAAACAAATGATCATTTTTATCAAAGGAAAATAATTAACAGAGTTTTATCGATTGTTTACTCCATTGCAAGTGTTATAGAATTTTTAAGTTATCGTTCACTGGAAAATCTGTTTGATCAAATTTTCATTGAATCTCAACAATTAGAATTCACCTTTGATAACAAAGTGTTCAATCCAGATTTTTCTGTTGTCAAAATTAGTAAAGGAACAGATTTTTCATTTGTAAATGTTTGAATATACATTTTTTTTAATTATAAAGAATGTTTGCATTTAATTATTTTTGTATAAATGTAATTAGACTAAAAATATTGTTGAAGAAAAAATCTTTGTAAAAATAATATACGTGTATTTTTTTTATTGAACGATAAAAATTTTCTGATGACAAAGCATGTTTTGAAGATGTATTTTTTTAAATGCAATATTTGAATTTTGATCGATATTAACGATTAATAATTTTGGGTGTTTTAATTGATCCTTGTTGATTTTAAGCGGCGCGAATTTGATATGGAAAAAAATTGTAAATATTGTACCTTCAATCAAATATTTCTCATATCATTATTATTTTGAATTTCTCGACGATTTTTCTTGTTTTTCAAATATAAATTTAATGACCGGAGAAAAAGATTGGGATGATTTGAGTCGAATATTCAGGACGCTAGAGACCACATCGGATGAAAAATTAGTCGCCTTCAGTTGTTTGGGGTTGCGAGAAAACAGAGAAATGAAAACAAGTGCTGATTCAAGCGCCAGTTTGAAAGATGAATCTCTATTTGAAACATTGTCGATCGATATCAGACGGATTCTACACCGGCCGAGTGAGGTAAATGATAAAATGTGGAATCAGTTGCACCCAGACAACTCTGAAGACAAGAAAGTCGGTCAAGACAGTGCTCTTTCAATCTCATCAGCTAATGATCACACAATGCAGAGACACCGTGAAATTCTAATCGTTTATCAGCGCGAATATTGGCGTTCGCGAAATAACATTATTATTTTTAGAGAGCGCGAGAAGTTATTAAAAGCGATGAGAATTGAAGATATCGGTCCCGAAACATGTATTCAAAATATTCTGTGAGATTGAGTTGTAATCCCCCTCTCCCTGTCCTGGAACCTCCGATTTCCCAACCCCGGGACCCCGGAGTCATGCTGCTCCGCTCTCATACCAATATAATATATATAACTGAGAACCACTCGAAATCAATCAAATATAATATCAAACGATTTTCTTTTTCTCAATCAATTTAAATAGATTTGTATTATCGAGTTAAAGAGAAGATTTGATTAGATGATTGGAAAATTGTTACCAAGTGAATACAATTAAGTGATTAAAACAAATGGAAAATTTTTATCATTTGTTTTTGTGATTTTTGTTCACTTTTGAACAATTGTTTTTGAATAGACCAATTGGGTCAATGAGATGGTGTTTTTTGTGGTGTGTGTATGTTTGGCCAATGGCGAACAAGTTGGAGTGTGTGTTTGGAAATTGAATTGTTGTATCGAATCAATTTTGTAATGTTAAAAAAATCAATTTTCAATTTCTGTATAAAAAAAACAATTTAACAATGCAATGGCTCAATCACTTTCTTTTTCTTGCAATGTGATGACAATTCAGTGATGATCTATTTAAAAAACATTGTGTTAAGAAATGATTCAAGTTAATAAATGAAGGTTTTTGCTGAATAAAAAGTGATCGATTTAAATTTAATTGCACCAAACGAAACTCTTGCAAATTATAAATGATTAAGAATTTTCTTGCTGATAATTATTATATCATTTTCATAAAGAAAATTTCAAATTTAAAAATTTTTTGTACAGATTCAAAAAAAACTTTGGAGTTATACTGATAAATTAAGTAATTCAGAAACAGAATCTGTATTAGAAATATTTAATCAAAATATTTCTTGTAATGATAATTTTGAATTCAAAATAGATTCAAATGTCGAAAATTCGGCCGTGAAATTATTTCAATGTTTAAAAATTTCGATAATAACTGATGAACAATTTAAAATCATCAAGTTATTCGAAGTTCAGTCGGAGAAATGTTATGACGTATTATTTTCTAACTTCGTGTCTGCGCGAGGCAGATTTGTCCAGACAGTTGAACTGTTTCCGCCTGTTAAGGACTTCTATGTCTGTTATAATAAATTTTCTCTCGTACTCGTCTGTCGTAATCCCAAAACTATCGATATTAAAATTTTGAAAAGCGATATTTTGGAGAATGAATTAAAAATGATGGCACCAAATGTGTGTCTGCAAAATAAATCGATTGTCAAATCCACGATTGATAATAAGAGCGACAAAAATCGGGTTAAAGGTGACAGTTGTCATAGATTAGATACAAATCGATCATTCATGCGGTTCTGTGATGACATATCGACGGAACTACAGATGGGATCAATCGTATGAGCACGTGCTCCGGGAATTTGTTGGTGGTCAGCTATTCTTGGTGAAGAAACTGAAAAAGCCTCTGCTGAGATACAACAGTTGATTGTAACGTAATGATTTATTTTATCATGGAAATGTATTTAAAATGCAATAAAATATTTTAAAAATAATTGATGCAAGAGCGTGCGCAGCGCGGCTGCAGCACCCTGAAGTCAGGGGGCGGTGGTAGGGTCCGGGGGGATAAATAATTATTTTCTCATTGGTTACATGAATATTGTCTTCTTTTTAATCAATTTTGAATCGCTGATCTTTGCCCAAAGAAAGCAATTGATCGATTCCATTCGATACTTCGATATTCATTTTCGTAGTTTGATTAATGCTAAGACCGAGACAGTCAGTATCAAGGAAAATCGCTCAAGGAAAAAAGCCTCAGCAGAGTCTCAAGTTGTGGTAGTGATCTATCAGTCAATACACACAGCATAACGATCGTAGAACAAGAACTGACTGTTGGAATGATCTCTGTCTTGAACTGACCCGGAAGAAAATATAATCTGCACCTGATCTCGCGATGATCAATAATCTCTGGCACGTGACACGCGATCCGCTCGTTCCATGCTGGATGGCGGTCGAGAGCGACTTGCACATTTTCCAAAACTCGACTATCATCGAAACACATCTCTATTCCATTAAAATAAACCAAATCATTTGTGACATCGATATCAAACTTTAATTTCAACCATTCGAGAATATCGCGTCTTAACATCACGTATTACTTGGAATTAGAGCTAATCGGAATGACATGATACGAATTGTTACATTGCAAATGCTAGTAAAATACATAAACTAAACTGGAAACTATAATGTCCATATCGGACGATTCATTGCCGATAATTAACCATTTCGGTTTATCTGAATTCAAAATTTTCTTTCGTGAGGAAATGAAATCATCAAATGAAATAATTGTATTCATATTATTTGAATTTTTAAAAATTAATCAGAAAAGAATTTATTGAAAAAATCTTTTCGCTCGAAAAAAATTCATATTTGAACAAGAAACATAGAAAAAAAGTTTGATCGCTCTCGAAGATATCGATTGGACTTTAAATTTGAATTAGAGGTCGAATTCGATTTGACTGAGAGAAATTTTCCGTATTTTTATATCGATTAATTAATTTTCTACCAATTAAAATTTGGGGAATTTTTTCGAAATTTTTTTCGATTTGGTTTATTGAAACAATTAAATCATTTTCACTATTGATCAATCGTAATTAACAAATGAGATGCGTACAATATAAATTATCTTGATCGATTTTTAAACAAAAACGGAGATCTTTTATCTGGAAAATTATTTCACAAAATAATTTAATTCAGTTTTGATGTGATTTCATACTATCGAATTGATTGCCTCAAATTGGCGTCAACAACAGATTGATTCAATTTATGCAGTTAAACAAATTTCAATATTTTGAATTAATTATTAATATCACAATTTTGCTATGTGCGATAAATCGATTAAATGTCGAAAAAAATTGATTTTATTTTTTCAAATAATTTTTCGTAGACTTTCAACAACAAACCTAATTTTTTAAACTCACAAATAAGGCATGTAGATGCGTAGCACTTCATTTCAAACGCTTTAAGCCTCTGCATATTCTTCGGATTTATTGTCAAACTCTCGCGTCCATAAAGTAGTGTTGTCCAGGCAATAGCCTTAGTGATCTTGATTATTCGAACATTTTTTCTAAATCTTTTTAGAATATTTAATTTCTAAAAATATTAATTAAAAATAATAATTTTAAATATTTCTAAATAAATACCAATTTCCATCTGGGTGGGAGAATCATCATTCTAACTTCAACATGCTCAAATCAACATACAACATCAATACATTCACACATTCAAACCATTTAAAATATTCCTTGCAATATTTACACAAAATATATAAAAAATCCATTTAACTAAAACATTGTTTTCGACAAAATATCTCATAAACAAAATTTTAGAACTTATATGCAAAGAAATGAATAAATATTTTCTTCCTTCAGTTTCTCTGAACCTCTGTGGAAAAATTTGCAAAAAAATACGTTTCTGTCGTGAGCCGTTCTCGTCCTCATTAATTCTACCAATTTAAATTGAAACTCGCTTTCTTTTAATCCAAAAAAATAATGCAGTTTAACAATTTCTTCCCAAAAAAGAATTGATTAACAATTTAGATAGAATCAGTTTTTTATTATATCTGTTGTGTTTCAGGACTCGATTCCTCGGGGACCCCGCTCGGTAATTCTTGCGGTTCTCTGTTACAAATCTGATAATCATTCCTCAAAGGGAGGATGTTGAGACAATATCGGTAAAACTTTGATCACTGTTTTCCCTTTTACAATTCTTATTATTTTCTATTCATTTATTTTTTCATTTAATTTCAATTTTTACAATAAATATTTTAAAATATTACAACAATTATTATTTAAGGTATTCTTAAAGCATATCACAAATTTCGTGAACTAAATATGATTTTAAAACCGTTTTTGATCATTATGAATACTTTTTTAGAATATTTATTGGTATTTGTTTATTGGTATAAGTAAATTGATGGTGTAGCTATGTGATTCCCATTAGCATCAACAATTGCTTCAATTTTTCGGTCTTGGATAGAGGATGTTGGAAAAATGTTTTGCACAAGATTGACACACACAGAAGTATAAATAAAGATATGTTATTTAAATATAAATACATAATATTCGTCTTTCATCCTTTTTCCTCATGTAACCACAATAATTAAAGTGTTTAATCCAGCAATTAATATCGTGTAAGTGACTCATTAACTTTGCTGAAAGTGTTTGAGTGAAACATTAATTACATAAGTTATTGGACTGCGTGTTGAAAACACATTTTACAAGAAAAAACTTAGCCAAAGAACGAGCTGGACTCACCCAGCAACATCTAGGAGATCATTACTTGATCTCTTTCTTATTGAAAGGAATCGAGCTAATAGGTACACTGACATCCGAAGCTACCCAGGATTTGACTGTGGCTCCGACCACGATCTGGTAGTTATAACTGCCAGAGTCAGAGAAGAAGGAAAAAGCCCGAAGAGGCTAAGAAACGACAGAAACACGCGCAAGCACAAAATGCCAGATCGAGAAGCAATCATGAAGAAAAAAGAAACGATAATTGAAACATTTCCACATGTTCAATTTTCAGGTACCGATTGGAAGTCCACCAATCAACAGATCTGCGATGTTGTACGAGGAGCAAGCACAAGATCAAAGCGAACTCCTCCGAATCATAAATGGCTACATGGTCACCTAGATGAGTTAATGATACTTATTGGAGAAAAATGGGCGAGACGCACTGAGTTTGTGAGGAATAAAAACAACGACACTTTTTCCAGGTGGAAATCCAGCAGAATACTTCTTCAGAGGAATATCAGAAGATGGAAACGTGAAAGAGTCGAGGCTCTAGGCGAAAAAATCGAGATGATACTAAACAATAATGGAGAAGGAAAACTGAAGGAGCTCACTACGGAACTGCGTATCCTCTGTAAATCACAATCGAAGGAGAACACCCTGTGTACTCCCTCGAACCCTATTGGGAACAAGGAACTAACAAACCACTTCAATAATCTTTTTAAGGCTCCATTAGAGCAGAAGGAACGGACTGATATCGCTGGAGACACTCTAAATCTCGATGATTTGGATTCTCCTCCGACGAGAGAAGAAATAACAGAGGCAGTGAAGCAGTTGAAGAGTGGGACAGCCGCGGGATCTGATGGATTGATCCCTGAAATCTATAAGTGGGGGGTGTGAAAATACTAACCCTATTGGAGGAGTGCTTTAGGAACATGTGGAACGGATTAGAGGCATTCCCATGTAGTTGGAGAGAGGCCAAAGTGGTGGTTCTTTTCAAAGGGAAAGGCTCTCGAAAAGATCCAAATAACTACCGAGGCATTTTTCTTTTAGATGTAGGAAGAAAGATTCTAGCCAGAATCATCGCGAACCGAATCACTCCGATCACCGAAGCGATACTGGACGAGTGGCAGTATGGATTCCGGCCGGGAAGAGGAACTCAGTTGGCTATAAGTATCTTGAGGAAATT
>MQRK01250764.1:62586-73999 GCA_001938485.1 Girardia tigrina
GGTAAAACCAAAGTTTTGAACCTAAACGGAGATACTCGGATCCTTACTGCTGGGCACCAGCTTGAGGCCGGTATTGAGTGGGTCTCTAGCTTTTGTTACCTAGGATCCACGATCTCTTCAGCGGGAAATGTGGACTCGGAAGTGAAAGAAAGAATCAAGAAAGGAACCCAGAAGATCCGGGATCTGAGACCACTGCTGAAGAGCTCCAAGCTGAGTATGAGGAATAAGAAGAAAGTAATCAACGCATGCATATTCTCCGTAGTCTACTACGGTTGTGAAAGCTGGAGAACTGCGGACAAGAACATTAAGAAATTGCATGCCCTTCATAACCTATGCACGCGCATAGTTAGGAAGAAACACAAAATTGAAAAGATCCGTATGGACATCCTGGACATTGGACTCCCACATCCCATGGATATTATCGCGAGTAAACGGCTTACTTTCCACAGTAAGACGGAAACTTCAGAAAAGTACGAGATAATCAAACGAATCTGGAAGGGAGAAATACAAATGTGGAAAAAGATCAGTGGGAGAAAGGAGCAATCAATTTCGGAATGTCTTCGAGTGGACATACAGTGGCTATTTGGGGATGATGCGATGTATGGAGATTTCATTAACCGCATCAATCACAGAGATCCTACTGTATCGAGGGAAACATACATAAACTCCTTAATTCGATCAGGAAGACTCAATAGGACAAGAACAACTGTACCGAAGCTGATCAACGAGAGAGACAAACGTAACCAATGTCCAGTAGAAAGATGCTACAAGGAGTTTGCCGAAAAGAAGGAGCTGAACAGACACATGAAAAGGGACCACGCAGTGTCCACTTCTGCTAATCCTGATCAGCTCAATGAGATAGAACAACAGCAATTGCCATTCCCATATACACTATGCAAAAAGTCGTACAAAACGAAGGGGTGGCTGACCAGGCACCTCTACCGGGATCATAAATTGGAGGAGACAGAAGAAATTGGAGAACCGACAATGACACCAGCGAAAACCAGTACAATCACAGAAGAAAGAGTCGTAAAAAATCTCAACATTTCAGGCAACCAGATTCAATCCGTGACGGACCCCCCGACTATCTCGACGGCGGTGGAAGAAGCGATAGGTACTGAAGAAACACATCTGACTTTTAGGATTGAAGATCTAACTGCAAGGGGGGAGTTCAGATGTCCCTTTTGCGGCTGTACAAAGTCCACGAATAAAGCCAAAGGTATGCAGAACCATGGCTATACAACCCATGGGTGGTCGTTTCTCACAGGGAAGCCGAAAAGATCTCGGAGACCGAAACTATCCGACCCCGTAGGAGGCCTATCGGGGGGCTGCTAGTGATTCTTTAGTTTGGGTGGACCCTCTAAAGAGCCTAGAGGCTCAATACCATTCGAAAGAGATGGGAGGCCTACATAAGTTATTGTGTAATCATTTTTAGACATGTATAGGCTTGACATCTATGATCAAATGATGACGGATGTTATGTCGAAATATTTTTCAATAAAATTTGTTATCATAAAAGGCCGTTTATTAATTTAAAAAATAACCTGCCATTATTTTTTTCAATTTATCAGTAAATTTTATAGATTAGAATGATTTTAAGTGATTCATTACAAAATTACAAATTCATTTACACATTGTACACATACACATAAAGCAGGGGTGAACAACCTTTCTAATCAACTGATCATTCTTAAAGTTTTTGACGGGCGCATATAAAGTAACACTTAATAAAAATTTTCAAAACTGTATTTAAAATAAACATTACAATTAAAAAGCACAAAAGTTTTAAAATAATTAATGAATTCATAATGCTAAAAAAACAATCAGTTGTCATTTTTGATTAACTTCATTGTTGAAAATAATTGTTCTTAATGATGTCAATTTTAATCAGTGACATCATTTGCTTTTAAAAAGCGATAATTTCTCATGGTCTGCATGTTTGAGAATATATATAAAAAAATTAATTAAGTTAAAAAGTTATGAATTTGTAAATAGAAAAATGCGAATTTAAGAAAGAATTGTAGTTATTAATTGAAAATTGTAATTATAATTCATTATTCTGGCTTTGTTTGAATGTATCATTGATAATAGAATTTTCGATAACGAATAAAAATGTATTAGCCATACATTGCTTTTTTTCATTGGTTTTTCTTATCGTTTTTGAAAGTAAAAAGAATAAATGAAAATTGAATCTCGTCCCTTGAAATCGAATCAGAGAATTTTAGAGAAATCTAAAGTAAAAAATACGAACATTAAACCGACGAATATTGAAACGATGTTCGACAAGAGATTCGTCAATTATCAGAGTGCGCGAAACACTGCTTCTTATTTGATATCGGAAAAGTCGGCTCGAACGACAATGGAATCGGAATTAAAGAAAATCCAAGAATTTCTAATATCTCCATCAACTCCCGAATCGAAAACCGAAGATGAAAGACAAATTACAGAATTCTTACTGCAGCAGATGGGAGTGGTACTGCTGCTACCGGGAGATTTTGCTGAGAACGCAGAAATTTGCGAATGAAATACGGCCCTCTTTATGGCAAAAATTGGTGATTGAACAGTAAATTTCGATAACCAGAAAACAAAAACAAGACAGAAGTTGAAGAACTCTGGGCGTGGCTGCCGCGCTCAATCTGCCGCTCTACGATAACTACATAAGATTTATAAAAGATTACAATATTTAGTAAGAAAAAGACATTTATAAAATCGTTATAATTCTGCATATCAATCACTTCTATTTGAAAGTCTACGGAAACTATATCCACATTTATATTAAATGGCACGGAATACATTTTCATGCAAACCGATGTCTTCTCAAATTTTAACATTTAAAAATTGAAATTCTTTGAATAAAATGTCTTTATATTGTACATATTTTTCAGAATTAGTAATGTGTTCTTTTTCTAAACGTGGAAAATGAGACACATTATTCCCCAAAAAAAGGCTGTTTCTAAAATTGTAATTTGCACTTGAATCTCTGAACTTTATCAGACAAATTGTGAATAAACTGTTCTTTTCCTTGTTTGATTTTTTTAAAAGTTAAACTTTAACCAACTTTCGGTTAAATTATATCAGATAGATAAGAGAAAGTTGATAAAATATATTTATTTTTAGTTCTTGTCGGGTCGCAAAAACATTTGTAACGAGCGGCAAACGGCCCACGGGCCACGCGTTGTTCACCTCTGATATAAAGCATATACATATACTTTGCAAGACAGAAGAAAATTTAAATGTTTAAGCAGGGAAAAGCGGAAGGAACTAGATCTTTGCTGTATGATAAGTGGGGGCGCAATTTTAGCCCGAAACGCTCAATTGAGGTCATGTAAACGCTGCTGATGTGGATGGGAGCATTATCGTGTAAAAATAGAGATCACTAACTCTGCTCTTACGTTTGGCTTTTCTTGCTTGCTGCACGAGGTTTGAGTAGTAAGAAAAATGGATCTTCATGCCGGATTCTGCAAAGTCAATCCGAATTATGACATTGGCAGCCAAAAACAACGTCAGCAGGAGAGTCTTTCGGTTGCAAGTTTAAGACTGACTTTTCGAAGAGCTACTTTCTCATGGTAGTTTCCATTCTTTCAACGCTCTTTTAGATTCGGGAACATAAAGGGACAATGATTTCTCGTCCACAACGATCCGTCGTTGTCGTATTTCTACCGTTAAGAAGCGTGGTACAAAACGGGAAAATAGTTTTCGAATACCACTTTCAGTGAGCAGAGTATGCAGACGGCATTTGCTCACATTTAGAAGGTTGTGAGCTCTCTCGTTTTACACGATTATCTGCAGCTTTTGCATTATTTTTTCATGAATTTTCGAAGGTCTTCCAGATTTTTCTTCGTCTACCACGGAGGTTCTACCGCTCTAATAGTAATTGAACCAATGGTAAATTGTTGCTATGGATGGTCCCTTTTGTTGGTAAACCTCTTTCAGTTCAGAAATAACCTCTCTATATTTTTCTTTCCAGAAAGAGAAAGTGAATAACCCAACGGTATTGAATAGTTTTCAGTGGCATTTTTCGAATATTTACAAAAATTGACTTAAACCACAATGGATTAATAAAACAAAATACATTTTCTTAACCAATATATATTGAAGTTTAAATGTCTGTATTAATGATTTTGCTATTACTCATGACTTAGTTTATAATGTTCAAACATTATTTTAGTTCTATTCTTTATTCTAGTAAAACCTTTTCTTTTTTTATTTGATGATTCTCTCAACTCTTCCGATTTCTATTGATTTTAATCAATTTTTGAAAAAAGCTTCGACTAAATAATTTTTTTAAAAATATCAAATTCGTATTCACAAGACTCAGTAATAAATTTAAGCCATTTTATCACATATATATTATCAGGTTTGAAATTCAAGTGTCTCTGCTGAAGTACTATACGTGTGTACCTCAAAACTTCAAAAACAATATTTAATAATTAAAGTTAATTTAATAATTTATTTTCGAAAAAAAATAAATGGATCAATTGAAAGACATTGTATCATTAAGACTTCTCAGAGATAAATAATTACTGGATTTTTTATTGAATCTTTATAAGATGCGACCTCTTATTCATCATATACATGGCCATAAATATATCTTGAATGATTTCGTGCTTTAAAAGAAATATAAAATGATTATGTAGAAGAAATTCCACAAATTAAACTGAAATTATAAACTATTTCTTGGACTATTTTGCTTGAAAATATCAAAAGCATGTTCTGAAAAGCAAAGGGGGCCAGTCTTCTATGAAGTCTTGTACTATTCTCTAGTAAAATACTGTAATTAGGCCTGACTGTCTCATCCGTACGTAAGGTGGTCTCTTTGAGTGTCTTGTTTCTCTCAGGAAACATATAATTTAAGTGTAATTTAAGACGTTTTTGCATTTAATTGAATATCTACTTTTAGAGAGCGTGAATGAGAATAAATAGGTTGTTTCAGTTTAAGAAATACTTTGTAGAAGAAAGGAGTTTTTATTATCATATGCTATTTAATTCTATATAGAATACAAGTTCAAGGTAATGCGTATCTGTTTAGAGAAATATTTTAATATGGACGCCAAATATTTAATGCAAATAGTAAATCAAATTCTTTATGCAGACAGAACTCTATTCGACCAAAATATTTTAATTAAAAAAAGTATTTTCAAAAAAACACACTAAAAATTTTTAAAATTCTGTTGACCATGCAGAGTTCTGCCAGATTAAAGCATGGATATAAAAAATTTTTTGATTTATTATTTAGACTTTAAATCGGTTTACTGCACTTTAGTTATTTTTCAATTTATTTTTTGCGTAATATAAACTGCTTATAATTTATAAGTTGATATATTTCAATTAATTTTTTCAGGAACTCTGATGGGACGGTTTTGTTCGAATTTTAAGACCTTAAAAAGTTTTTTGATCATGTGAAGAATATGGGTTGTGTGATTGTATGTTTTTGATTTTACGTATGAAAATATTCTTCCAGAGATGTGCGAACTTGAATGTGAAGATATTGTAAATCAAGAACAGTGTAATAGTATGACAACTAAAGATGATAAGAAACTAAATGGTAAAGTCATTCTAATGACAACCAAACACACATATGTTTTTTTCTGTTACTACCACATTATGCCTTCTTATTTCCCGATTGACAATAAAATGCGATAAAAAAATATAACAACGCACACTCATGGGATCATTTGAGACACAAAAACGACAAAAAAACAAAAATAAACATGTACAAGTCTCTTTTCAAAGAAATAAAAGAGTGCAAACTCAGAGTCAATGTGAGATCAATGTCTGCGACACAGGCCCCCACGCGCTAGTGTAAAACACTTTTGTTTCGATTGTGTTATGTGGGTATAGGCGAACACTGATTGTTTCTTTTAAGTCTTCGTTCATCGCGTGCAAGTTTGTTTCTTTTAGGCTTTTTGAGGTATAGAAGGTTAGTCTTTTGCGGTTTACTTTGATTTTTGAGTTTGCCATAGTAATTGTAAAGTTTTTCTTTTTTTTCGTTGATTTTGAATGGTCCTTCTATGGTGTTGTTTTTGTGATCTCTGAATAATACTTTAAAATTTTTTAAGTTGTCGTCATCAGTGTTTTCGTTTATAATGTTGAAGTTCTCGTATTTTTTGTCATTTTTGCTGTTTTTGTCATTTTTATTCGTGTCTGGAATGTGATTGTTATTGTTTTGTTGGATTAGTTTAATTCCTCTTAAGTTTACGTATTTGTCTTTCCCGTTGATATTTAGGAGTGCAGTGTTATTTGTTATTAATTTGATAGTATATGGTCCTTCGAATTTATTTCGAAGTTCCTTGTGCAAGTATTTTTTACGTAGGTTTTGAAATTTTCGGTAATTTTGATATCTTTGTGATTTGTTAATAGTTCTTCTTTGTCTGTTATTTTGAAATGACTTTTATCTGTTAATTTCATAAATATTATTATTTTATTTATTTATAAACCTATATTTTATTTATATAAAAATATTAATAATTAACAAAATGTGCAGATTTACACAAAAAAGCACATCGATTTTAGAGGTACAAGGAACCAAATTATCAAAAAAAGTGCTGATGCACTTGAATAAAAATCCATATACGTTAATTCAGATTCCATATCAAACATTTTCAAAAATGTGCTGAAATATCGATTTTTTCGAATTTTTCTGAAATTCTCAAAAATCTATTTTTTTGAATATATGAAACTCATATGATATAGTATGTTATTTACCATCAAACAATACCTCATGAATCATCTAATGTACCCCATCAACAATCACAAGTACATTGTTTACCGTAACCGTTATAAATGACCTTTTAATATTATATATAAAAACAATCGAAAACACCTTAGAAACCATCACCGTTACCTTAAAAACCATGAAAAACTCCTTAAATATCATCGAAAATACCTAAAAAACACCAAGATTATACAAAAAAGTGCAAAATCAATGCTGCAATCGTCTGTACAGTGTTACACTGTGCTACTAAATACTAAACATGTGCTAATCAATACTACACTTATGCAAGTGTGCAAAATCAATAAGTTCACAATTGTGACAAGTGTAATAGTGCTTAAAGTGCAAACTAGTGTCGAATGCCCATAGGGTATAGGATAGGTAGAGGTCAAAGGTAGTAAGATATCGAAATTCTGTTTTAACACATGTATAGAAACTTATAGATCAATGGTAACTATCGTAATTCGACATCGTTCTAAATTGATAACTTTTAGTTAATGTTTTTTAATAAACAATCATTCGAACAAATTTTTCATTATTTTCAGATTTTATTTTTACAGTTCAAATTTTGTAATTTTAGTAATAATTTTATTTACATATTAATTTTATTTAAAAAATTATTTTATGGAAAGAAAGAACATTTATTTTATTTAAAACTTAGTTAAAACTATTTAATTTATTTAAATTTTAATATGAAAAGTTGAAACGATTTATTATTTTTAAAGTTTTTAAATATCTTATACTGTACGTTAAAATATAAATTATACTCAAATAATTATTTATCGTGAACATCTAAAATATCAATTTTCCATCTGGGTGGGAGAAACACATTTCCAAATACTAAACTCAACATAAAAAATTCAACATACCAAATTTAAAATATTCCTCACAGTAACAATTTTATTTCTTTCTTTCTGAGAAATTTTGATGTTTCTTCTCTTACGTATAATCATAGTTTTTCATAAAATACGTTTTGTTTAAAAATTCGAAAACCTATTTGGTAATTTTGATACAATTTATTGTTGACTTTTAAAAATTAAAAACCTTATTTAAAATTACGTATTGGAAATTTGGTTTAAAAGTATCATATAATAAGGGTTTTTAAATATTAATTAATATATAAAGTTAGGGCTTATAAAAAATTTTTAATTCATGTAATTATCGAAATGAATGGGGTTACATGAAAATATAGCTTAGTCGAGATGTTTCTCCATGAAATTAGAGACCGTTTAAACGTTTAAAAAATTTTAAAAGGTGCCCACGTCTATGCAGAAGAGAGGAAAATAGTATTGTGACTGTGTTTATGACATCGTCTGCAATAAAAACATATTCGGAATGAACGGTAAAATTGCGAAGAAAAATTGAAGGCTGCATTTACTGAAGAAATATCTATTCTGGATACAATAAAGGAATTGTTGAACTTAGGGTGGGGATCCTCAAACCCAGAAGAAACATACAAAAAAGCAGAAGAACTTGTGAATATACTAACAAAAAAGAAATTGTTTATAAAAGAACTACTCAACCTTGCCTCTGTAAATACGAAATCAAAAAGAATTAAAACTAAAAGTAATAACTGAAACCAAAGATATAAAAAGCGTAGTTACCAATATGTACGCACTATGTAAAATGGAAAGTGGGGAAACAGTGAGAGCATTTACGACGGTAAATAAACAAGATAAATGGAACACTGTAACTAGATGTAAAGCTGTATATAAAGAAAGAACCCCGCACAGACATTTCGAACAAAACAATCGAAAGCAAGGAAATAATGGATTCAAACCGAAAAATAATTATTACACAACTGTAAAATGTTATGCATACCAAGAAGAAGGCCACATACGAAGAGATTGCCCGAATGGGAAGTGTACTCTTTGCAAAAGAAATGGTCATTATAGAATTCAAAGTTATCTCAAAAGAATAGATTTAATGAAAGAGAACAGTACAGTAGAAACTGCGATTGGAAGAATGCAAATAATACAGGATACCGTAATAAACCTCAAAATCGACGATACCCAGTTGCAGAAGCTGATGAAGACAATGCCGACAGCGAATACAAAAAGACTTGATCAAATCAAGGAAAGTTAACAAAAAGGGTCTTCCCAGATAAGAGACAAGTGTATGAAAGAATCGGGGAAACGAGGAGGCACGATCACAAGGAGTGGGGATCAATATGCTTCATTAAGTGATGAAATTAAGTATGATTGCGTATGTAATTGTGTGTGTGAATGTATATGTAATTGTATGAGTAGAAATAACCACCTCGAATTTTGTAAATTATATTGTTGGAAAGAAGAATGTGAAGAAAACTGTTTTAGTAGGTTGTTAGATATTGTTCAATATAAACGTAATGATTTGACCTGACCCGTCCTGGTATTAAGTATAACCGATATAAAATTCGGTTCCCATGGTCAACGGGTCGACTGATCCGCTCGTGGAGGGTCCGCTGCGGTCCCGAAGAGTGAAGTTCGTAATCCAACGGCGATGGTTTTTTTCGGATCGATTGATGACGGTGGTGATCGCTCGATGTTTTCGGAAAAACGCCAAATTAATAGAAATTGTTCGTCGTGAAGTAT
Organism: Girardia tigrina; assembly: GCA_001938485.1. NCBI lineage: Eukaryota > Metazoa > Platyhelminthes > Tricladida > Dugesiidae > Girardia > Girardia tigrina. Next base: position 71,872 of record MQRK01250764.1, read on the forward strand.
CGACGAATTCGAATGCCACTCGCGCTGTTTCGATATTATTCTTTCGTCGGTTACTTTCCGCGTGTTGGGATTGCCACTTGTGATCACCATTGTGGGAATTTATTCTGTTTGATGACGAAAAATACGACGAATAATAATAGAAAACTTTTGGTTTTTTAATAGATAAATCGATCAGGCTATTAGAGGTTCTAGGGACATCATCGGAATTATTATTATGAGATATTTCTGGCATCAAAACTTTTATTATACCACACCAAAAATGTTTAAATCTAATTTAATTGATCTTCTTAATTTTAGTAATTTTATTTTTTCATACGTTACATATTTAATTATATAAAAATTTTAATTTGTACATATTTAATATAACCTTCTTTCAAAAATTTTCCCAACATTTTTAATTCTTAACATTCTCCCTTTTCTTTAAAATTTTTGAACTTTTCGACATTTCTTACTATTTGTTTTTCCTCTTTATCCTCCAGTTTATAACGCCTCTCATGAATTTTGTCTATGATTGTGTATGGTCCCTCACATCTGTCATCATCTTTATTTCTTATCTCTTTTTTTACCCACATCTGATCTCCGATATTGAAATTTTGTCATGGTTTTCCGTCTGGATACTTGATGTTTTTGTCTGACGTGTTCATTCTATTGCTATACCACTTCAGCCTATCATTTTTTCTATTTAAAATTACTTCAGCCGGACTTCTTCCAGTTGTTTTCTGACATGTTGCATTTAATGTGAATTCCACCTCTGGGAGCGAATCAGCCCAACTCGTCTCTTTTCTTTCTTTTCAACTTGCTTGGATATACTCTCGTATCGTTCGGAATTGTATTTCCACCATTAGTGTTATGGTGATATGGACTAAAGAACACTAACTGAATACCTTGTTTTATCATTAATTCTTGTACCTTCTGTGGTTCAAAACCTTTCCCATAATCCACATGTATTTCCTTAGTAACACCAAATTTTAATATCCATTTTGTCAAAATCGTTTGCATAATCGTCTGTTCATCTTGTCGTTTGATGGCTGTTAAAATGATATATTTGTTAAAATGATCAATCATGGTCATTATATATTTTTCTTTTCTTATTGTTTCTCTCCATGGGCCACATAAAGGATGTAAATGCAGAAACAGTAATAAAATATGTCATAAAGACTGTATTCCGAATCCGTTTTCTACCCAAACATCCTTAGATCACATTGATTCAGAGATATATTTAATCAATATTTTAAATAATTTCAGTCAAATCGGTATTTTCAATGAAGAAACTAATAATCACCAATGAATAATTTCCATTTTTGAATGACAACAGAGATTCATCTTGATTGATTATTATTGTATTATAATTATTTTTACTTTGACAAGTCTCATATTTTGGAAAGTTATTCGTGTCAAAATGGTAGCCCTTACACTTGAATTCTGGTGGATACTGATTGTTGATAGCTGTGTCTGATCCTCTCATTTTACAATCAAACAATTGCAATTTTTTGTGTGAAAAAAAAATCACGTAAAATCGATTCAGTACTATATAATGCCACAAAACGAGACACTGAGTTCGTAAAACTTAGAGGATTACAAATCCAAACCACGTTAAGTTTGTGAGGAATAGTGTTTCCTTTTCTAGATTACATGAATTCGATTCATCCAAATATAATCTTTACGGTAGAACAGGAAATAAACGGAAAATTACCATTCCTTGATTTGTTAATTGAAAGGAAAAATGATCATTATGAAACTGAAATATATCGAAAGAAAACTGATACTGGTTTGTACACCTCCATAAACAGTTTTTGTGAGTTTAAATATAAAAGGAATATGATCAAAGGTTTATTATACCGCTCTTGGTCTCTTTCTTCCACGTTTTCAAAATCTATTAAAAGTATTGATACACTGAGCAAGTTATTGAATAATAACGGTTACTCTAAGTTCATCATAGACAGACTCACTCGTGAGACTGTAGATAAAATAATCGAAAAAGAAAAAATCAAAAATGAAAAAATTAATACTTTAAACATTGAAAACTGCTTTACACCTGGGTATACTCTAAGCTTACCTTACTCCGAGGGTTTTAAACACCTCAAGATTTCGATCTTGAAATCAACAGATAACATTTTAAATTTAAAAA